>JABFOX010003316.1:0-10437 GCA_022817665.1 Axea sp. ZL-2020
CGCGCAGCATCCGGCTGCTTTTCCGTGCTGTATAATATGCTACAGAAGTGTATGATTGCGGTGCATTTTTTAATTCTTTAATTGTGATTATGAATATAACTAACAAAACTAACAAAACTAACAAAAATATCTCGTGTTAACTAAGTTTTGTTAGTTTTGTTAGTTTTATTGGTTTTGTTACTTTTGTTAGTTTTGTTAGTTTTGTTAGTTTTGTTTAAAAACTATTGATTATGAATATAACTAACAAAACAAACAAAACTTAGTTAACACGAGATATTTTTGTTAGTTTTGTTGGTTTTGTTGGTTTTGTTAGTTTTGTTATATATATATAGTTTTGCATTTTTTTATAAAAAGCTGAATTACTGAAATTAAATAATTAATAAACGTATTGATGAAAAGCGTATATTTCATCTATTTTACACATAATGCTGTAAGACAGATGTTTCAAATTTGTTGAACTAATTTTACTTTTAAAAAAAAGCAGAAGTTTACTATTATTTAATATTTAATATATTTAATTATTAAATGATTTTTTCCTTTACAATGTTACAAATATATATATATATATATTTATATATATTAACCGACAACAAATATAATATATATATATTATTTACTATTTAATTAAAATAGCCATTGAGCATTATTTACAATATAAAAGTCATTACTTAATAGATTACAAAATTAATCCTAATATAAATATAAAAATATAAAAGACCTAATATTAAAATTTTAAAAATTATTAATTAATAACTGTATCTTTTTTAAGTAAAAAGCTGTTTATTCTGTCAAAAAAAAATTAAAATTAATTTCATTTTTACTCGCAAGGCCCTTCATTTAATATATACGGTCTTGCGTGCAATAAAGACCAACTGTAACTTTCAATTTTCCCTCTCTTTCTCTAGCACGTAACAAGTTTAGCAATGCAATGCGCAGTCCATATCTATATGTCGGTGGGCTCAGGAGACATCGAGGTGCCATCTAGTTGTGGACAGCAATATGATACCGCTACACAATTACAACTGTAACCAAATTCATTCTACTTGTACAATTATAATTAAGCCAAAAATTATCTCTACTAATAAATTCTTCGTTCATAAGATAATAAAAATCGATCTAAACTAGCAGCTTAAACGATTACAATTCTAAAACATGTCCAAAGGAAGCATTTATTGGTTTTTCATTAATAAACAATTATTATTGACTTTATATTAATGTGTCATAGATATAATATGCTATTACATTATTCATTCTTCCAATAAAAATATAAATAATTATAAATAAATCATTTTTGAAAAATATATTTAAAGTTATTATTTTTATTGTTATTATTATTATTATTATTGTTATTATCATTATTATTATTATTATTATTATTATTGTTAACTTTTCAAACAACTCCATATCCAACTAATTGTAATAAAATTCATACTACAAAAATTATTATTATTGTTCTTCTTATTCTTATTATTTTTATTATTATTAATGTTAATGCTACCATGACTTGTATTTAAATTTTGTATACAATTTTATTATTTTTATTTTAATTTTTTTATTCCAACTAATCTATTTTTATTGGTTGATCCAGAAAATTTCATTCCTTAAAATTCTTGTGTTACTACAATTCAAATTCAACCGGAATTTAATTTTTTATTGTCATATATTATTTATATATATTATTTACAATATATATACTATTTATTATTTTTCTATTAATTATACCACTTTACAATTGTAATATAATACGATCAAATAATTTATATTATCTAAATAAAATTTACTATTGAACATTTATTCCCACATTTACTTTATTAACATGACCCAGAATAAATACAATTTAACTCCCCTGTATTCTTATTCGACATCATCGAATCACAAGTTTTTCAAACAAGAAACCAATGTTGCCACATCGTTGCACTGTACTCACAGTATTATACTTTATAGTAGTAATGTGTGTTTTATTGGCTTTCATAAATATATACATAGCCATGTACAATGGATTGGCCTTAAGGCCAATGGCGCGGAATACAAATTTGTTCGAATTATATCTTATACATTAGTATTTAATAAATATATATTATAATACATTACTCTTTGCGTAGTGTCTATGTTTTAACCTATAATATTTCATATTTTCAAATATTGATGTCTATGTTATTTATAAAATTCACATTACTTGATAGTATTTTTTTGTTGATATTTTCTTTGAATGATAGAAATGGTAGAATCGAACATGGTTCAAAAGCTGATTATTTTTTTATTACTTTCATCATGATTTCTCTTTCAATTACATATTTTTTGCAATACCAAAAAATATGTTCAATGTTTTCTTCTATGTTTTCGCAGTCGCAATTTCTATATTCGTTTATATCATTTCTATCGTTTCTATATATTTTATTGTTTATTGGTGTGTGATTAGTTCTGATTGTATTTATGGGTACTATGGATTTTCTGGAGATTAACATTTTGGAAAACCATGGGGTTTTTATGTTGTTGTAAATGTGTAAAAAGTAAAAGTTTCCTTTTTTGTCGCTTTCTTTCATAATTCTAGCTTTATTTTCTGTTTTACATTTCATTTTGAATTTAATTAACATGTCTGTAAATGGAATAGGTTCGTTTAAATTTATGACGTTCTTAGTTGATTGTTTAGCCATTTTGTCTGCCAATTCTTTGCCTTTAATACCTATATGTATCGGTATCCATGTTAGTGTTATTTATATTCCTAAATTATTTGCTATTGCTAACTTTTGTCTAATCTGGTATAGTATTGGAGATTTATCGGGTTTCTGATTGTTGTTCAAATTTTTGCGATGAGAATGCTTTCTGAATCTGAAAAAATAGTGCCTTCTCTAACCTGGATGATTTTTTCAATTGATGTTAATATAGCTTTGCTTTCCGTTGTAAAGATTGAAGCGTCATCTAATATTCTACGTGATTCGTTGAAATAATCTACTTCACTACAAATAGCGAAACCTGCTTGATATTGTTTGGAGTTCTCATTTATTTCTATTTTGGATCCATCTGTGAATAATTGAATTTTCTCTTTGGATTTGGGAAATATTTAGTTAAATTCATGTTTTGGTGATTCTGAATTTATTATATATTTGCCGCTGATTATATCTATATTGGATTTGTATAATATATATTTGAGTGTACCTTCATATGAGTAATGGTTATTATAGGTAATTATTAAGTCTTTCAAGAACCAAACTTCTTTATATCTTTTTAGCCATACTGATTTCTTGTAATTGTTTTCATACATATAGTTATCTGTAACTTCATTGAGAGATTCTAGACTATTTATTAATTTGTTTTTTTTTTGTGCTAAACATTTTAATATATATTTGTAACATAGATATTTAGTTCTAAAAATGAAGCAAGAAATTTTGGATTCTGCTGACATTACGTTGATTGGGGTGCTGTTTCTATATCCCACTGATATTTTAATGGCTAAGTTTTGAATTTTCTGAATTTTTTCTATATATGTCTCGGAGCATGGAAACGTTAGAAAGCTTCCATATTCTATTTTGGATCTGATTAAACTTTTATAGATTAATATCATGTTTTCTGGGTTTGCTCTCTACCAGGTTCTTCTTAAACAACTCAAAATTCTCATAGCAGATTTGCATTTGGTTGCTAAATGATTTATATGAATTTTCCAATTTAGGCGTCTGTCTATCAACATATCTAAGACCTTTGCGTAATTTGATGGTTTGACTCTAAAATTTCTCATTGCAAAATTGATATTGTTGTTTATGTGTTTGTTGCAATTGTCGAATATAATTAAATTACATTTTTCTGGGGCTATTTCCAGACCTCTTTTATCCAAATATTTATTAATCTTGTCTACTTCATTTTCTAGTAGTGCTATTTGATTTGTAGTTTTTTCTTTGTTTTTAATATGAATTTCTATGTCGTCTGCAAATTCGCAGATTCTTGTTTCTTTGTTTACTATTTCATTAAGTTTTCTTGTATAGATTATGTACAGTAACGAACTAAGCGAACTGCCTTGAGGTAATCCTTTATTAAACTTTTTTATGATTGTTTTTGATATGGATTTAAAGTTTACTTCTCGCTCGTAGATTGACTTTTTAATGAAACTTACAATTTTTTTTGGTATTTTTAATTCAATCAAGTCATCTATAAGTATTTCTGGAATAACATTGTCATATGCCCCTTTTATGTCGAAGAACATAGCTGAAACTGATTCTTTTTTATAGAAGCTATTTTTTATTTCTGTTATCATAATGCTTAAATTGTCAATGCTAGATTTATTTTTTCTGAAACCATTTTGAGTTTCTGATGTTAGTTTGTTTGATTCTACCCACCATTGTAGTCTTTCATTTTTCATTTTTCATTTTTACCATTAATCTGAATAAGCAAGAAGCTAGAGGTATGAGTCTATATTTGTTTAAATTGTTTTTTGGTGTAAAAATTACTATTCATTTATCTGGAAAGATATTATAGATCAGGAAGTCATTATAAATATCCAAAAGAATTCTTTTATAGTATTCTGGCATCGTAGATATAAGCTGATAGCTTATTTTGTCTAGTCCTGGGGCGGAATTTAGCTTGGTATTGTTTATTGCGAGTTGTAATTCTTCGAAGGAGAATGGATCTTCTAGGAATATGTTTTCATTGTCAGTGTCGTCTATATTATTTATATCTCGTAGAGAATTCTGTGTATCTTTTTTTGGTGTACATAAGTGTTCAATGATTTCTTTGATGTTTTTTTGTTGTTTCATATTACCTTCGTTGAGTTGAGAATTATTGTAGCAATTTTTGCATTTTTTAATTAAGTTCCAGAAGTCAGTTATTTTGGTTCGTAGTGTAATTGATTGACATTTCTCTCGATATGATTTTGTTTTCTTCTTTTAATATTCTGGTTGTTGAATCTTCAGTTTTCTTTACTTCTAAAAATTTCGCCCTTGCAAAGCTAAATTTGATGGATTTTAATGCTGCTTTGCGTAGACGTATTGCCTTTTCACATTTTTCGTTCCACTAGATGCATTTTTTATTTTTTTTAATTTATCATTGTTGGTTGTAATTTTATTTTGGTTTTCTGTTGATGGTAGATCTTTGATGATTGATTCGTCTATGAATTTAATTGAATTGTTGTATCTATTATTTGGGTCCAAATTGAGAAATTCTAAGCTGTTAAAATAATATTTATTTTGATTTAGTGTATTTAAAAATTTGTTAACGTTTAGTTTGTTTAGATTGTATTTGAAATTGTTTTTCTGCTGCTTTAGTGGCTTTATATTTAATGTTATCGTTATTGGGAAGTGATCGCTTCCCCATTTATTCCATTATTTTCCAATCACTCATGAGTGCTATAATTGGGGAAACAATTGTTAAATCTATATTTGAATAGTTAATTCCATTGTATGTTGTGTGCATGTATTTCGGATCTTTATAATTATGTATTATACAATTGTCGAAATCTAAATTGTCTGAAATGAAGCGACCGTTCGCATAATCTCTCTTACTACCCCAGAGAGGATGGTGGGCGTTGAAATGCCCTCCTATAATTTAGTGTTGGATGTTTAATTTATTAATATTATTGAAAAATTTATTCCATTCTCTAATATTGAAATTACTGCTATTATTAGGGTTTCTATAGAAAATTATAATTAGAATTTTACCTATTAATGATTTTAAAATTAGTGAACCTGTATTAAATTTGGTACTTCCCATATTGAGATCTATTTTATCGAAAATTATTCCTTTATTGACTAATATTGCTAATCCTCCTCCTCTAGTATTGCCTATTCTGTCAAATCTGTGTTAAATTCTTTTATATTAAAATATTATTCGTTTTTTAACCATGTTTCTATTAGTATCAAAATGTCATAATTTTTGGCATTAGTTGGAAGATCAATTTTATTTTTAATGCTTTTACAGTTCCATTGTAAAATTTTAATTTGTGTTCATTTAAAAATGTGATAGATCTATTTGTATAATTTTACCTGTTTTTTTTGATAATGTTCATTTTGAAAATGAATTATGTATGTTGATGTGTGTTGTATAATCTTCGGTTGATTTTCTTGTTTTTATCATGTTTTTGTATTGTTTTGTTGACATTGAATTTTTCTTTTGGTTATTTTTTTATATTCATTGTTCTTTTTTCCTTTGTGTTGCTTGTTTGGTTGAGATCGTCTAGGCTTTTTGATTTTTTTAAATTGTTGTTTTAATTTGGAATGTGTTCAATTTGGAATCTTTGTTTGACTACTTCGCTAAATGAGTTTACTTCATCTATTGTAGGGAAGTCGTCTTTTGCTCTTCTTGGTGCTCTGGGTTCACCGAATATTTTTCGACGAGCTTCAATATATGAAATATTTTTTAATGCCATTTTTTCATTGATTAGTTTGAATTTTTATATACTGAGCAATTTTTGTTATTTGATTTGTGGTTTTCTTTATAGTTAACACAATTCATAATGTTTGAGTAGAATTTATCTTCGTGTTTTGTTTCTCCACAATTTAAATAATTTGTTTTGCCTCTGCAATTCTTACCTAGGTGTCCAAATTTGAAATAGTTGTAGCATTGGATTGTATATCTTATATATGTTTCTACTTTTAATTTTATTAAACACAATGTTATTTCTTTGGGTAGTAGGTCGCCTTCAAAATCAATTATTATTGTTTTCGTAGAGATCCAGTTTATTCCGTCATTTGAAGTTTTTTCTTTTCTATTTATTCTAGTAATTTTTGTAATTTTAGTTGTTTATTCTAAATTGTATTATAGTTCTTCTTCACTTAGCCTGGTTGGGATGCCGGTGATCTTTCCTTTTCTTTTTTAAAACTAGGTATGTATGTGATCATTTCATTTTTGCCGAAATCAGGATCTTTAAAAGCGTTGTTAGCTTCTAGTCTGTTTTTGAATATAATTATACCTTTGGTTCGTCCATCTTTTTTAATTTCGGTTATTGAGGGACATTTGTCCACAGCTAACTTACCTACTTTAAAGATGTCGAATTCATCTGTTGTTTCTCTTTTTTTACTAATCCAAACACTAAATGGACCTATTTTTTTTCTAAATAACCTTCTTTATTATCGTTTCTTTTGATTGGTTTTAAATCATTTGTTGTTTTTATAACTGTCAACTCAGTTATCATTTTCTACTTTTTTTTTTGTTTGATGGGTATTTATTTATATGTTCTTCCCAATCCATTTTACTTTCGCTTTCGTTTTGATTCAGCATGTTGTTATTTATCCGCCCGGCAAGCCGGAGGATATTTCTTTTGTCCGAAATTTGTTATTTGTTTTTTTGTTCTATTACTCAACATATATTTATATTGTGTTATTTTATGTTTATCGTTTTGTATACTTAATTATTCGTCAGTACTTTTATGTGATTTCTTGATTTGTACTTTCATATTTTTAAATAAGTTTTTATATTGTATTAATTCTCGGTTCATTTCAAGATTTAGTCTTTTATTGGCAACCAGTTCCATCTATGTGTTCTGTGCGAACTCAAATGCTTGTTCAAAGGTATTCGGCTGATAAATTCATTTTAAAATAGCAACTGCATTCATTATACGAAAATAGACATATTTATATTTTAATATAACAAAATGTCTCAATCAATATACTGTAATGCTACATATAAAATTTTGATTCTATTTTCTAATTTGTTTTTATATATTAAAAATACAATTATTTCTATTCTCTTCTTTTCCTTTTTTATACGTTATCCTTATTTCGCAATGTATAATTTTATAAATAAATAAATATTCGTTAACTTTTACATTTCAAATAATACAATAATAATCAGCGTTTACTTAATTACATCGTTATCAAAAAATATTAACCATACAAAAATAAAATTACATGTGTTATTTGGTATGAAATAATTAATTTGATCATATCTTCCATTTTCTATTATTTATTTAAGTTTTCAACCCATTTACTCGTCTTTAGAATTACATTATAAACCAAAAGTAAATTAATCACAATTACTTTTGTACATAAACAATATCCATCTTTACACGACTTTCATAGCATTCTCAAAATAATTACGAACAATTTTATGTAACGCTAAATTTACACAAAATTATTTGTTATTATTAAATTACAAAATATAAAGCTTTGATAAACAAAATTCAGTATTTGTTTTCTTCGTCTCATTGATGCACACATCATTAAAATATTCACAGCTATTTATTAGTAATATTTTCCGATAGTGTCAGAGTATGAATTCTTTACAGAAATTTTTCTATTTTATATAATATATATTATATTTCTTCTATAATTCTATTACAGAAACTCCGCCCCTTAAAAAATAATTATTTTAATTATTGTACAGTAATGACACAAATGTATAAAAAAGAGTCTATTCACCATAAAGTAATCTATGTTGCATTTTTATGCAGCAAAGAATTATAATGTTTAATACTGAGGTCGGTATGCATTTTGAAATGCTTTAAAATGTCACTTACACTAAAAATGAATAAAACCAGTGATTAATTTTTTATAATATAAATAATACTTTAGGTATGATGGCAATTAGGCAAAATTCGAAAAATTCGAGAAAGTTCAATTGAACTTTGAAAATTAAGAGCAAGCGCTATCAAACGTGTACGGTTATGCGCAAGCGTCAACTTTGAAAATTAAATATAAAAGCAAGCGCACGTGCGCTTGTAAAAGTAGACCGGAATAAACCAATAATAAATTTGGAAATTTAACTTTGATTAACGGTTTCCAAATTAAACTTAGCTTCTCGATTTCGAAAAGAATTTGTCTCGTTTCGAAAATTAATTAGTGCTTTGGGTCTATTAAATTTAGCAACGAAAATTAGTATCTTTAAAATTCTTTTCAGTTATAGGTAACAAATCATCAAAATTGACAGTTGTTTCTTCAGTTTTCGCTTAAAATCTAATAATTCGTTTTACTGTTATTATTTCAATATAAACGCTAAAAAATAAAATATTTAATTCTACATCAATTTTTAAACAACGTTACATTCAATATATGTGTGTGTATTATATAGATTATATACCATCCGTTATTATTATGATGACTATGGTGTTTGTTGGAAGTATAATTCTCGTACACTAATTGCACCTAAATGAACTCAACAATTTTGTTATGAACTTAAATGAACCACATTTCTGTTTTACTAATGTTTACATTCAGTATAAATTTAAGAGTCGCGCCATCTTCTCTCGTGAACAATACCACCTAACGATATTGTTAGACTCACAGCCTTACCCTACGACACTCGACATGTACGGTCGGTACGATTTACCATGCTTCGCATAAAGTAACATGACATATATTCATATAAATAAATAAATCATGTTTTATTCAAATTCATTTTTCAACAACAATATTCTTTCACTTTTTTATCCGTCAAATTTAGCTCACAATAGTAAATTATATTGCCATTATTTCAGTTCACTGCCCCGCTTTTTAACCATTTAATTGTATATATCTGACACAATTTTCTTGAATTTTTCATATTTGTAAAATACACTAATTCTTAAAATAGGTTTTATTGAAAGTAATACTAAATATAAAATTACAATGACTGTTTTAATTATTTTCCATGTAATTAATTCTTATCTTCTTCAAACATATTATTTACATTTATTTGAATTTGAAAAGCTACTCCAGCGTCACAACAATAAAACTACTTACTCAAGATCGACAAAAGATAAGGTTTGCGTAATAAATTCCGAAACTTGAATGAAAATTGAACATTAGAATTAAAACATTGTTAATATTTTTTATGACGGAAAAAACATTTGTTCACATGAAAATAATACAATCTTCGAGCAGAAAAAATAATTTTAATAACGAATACCATGAATATTTAACATACCAAGAAAATTTAACATAAATAATTATGTTATAAATATTAACAAGTTAATATTCCGTTTTAGTATCTTTAAAATCGATATTATATATGCAACATCGTTGATTAGATATTTATATACGGTATATATAAATGTTTAATTTTATATTGGATAAGCAAATAATTACATATTGCAGCAATAATTATTAAATAAAGGTCTTTAAATTATACAAAAATTTGTCATAAGTATATTTGTGAAAAAAATCATTTAATAATTAAGTTCGTTAATTATTCAATAGTAATATACTTATACTTTATTTTTAAAAGTAAAACTTACACATCAAAATTAGTAACATCGGTAATATAAAACTGTGTAAAATTGAGATTTTTTTATTCGAAAGAATTTATAAAATTTCTAACCTAGTGTTCGTTCGTACAATGTAAAAACATTTATTTCCCAAATTATTATAAATTTATTGATGTAATACTTTTCGTTGTTATCTAAATATTTACTCACTCGTAAGTGGATAATTTCAATCCTTTCTTATAGATTGTCTTTAACACTACACAATTCCTTACCATTGTAATATCATTTCAAATTATACCGCGTTGAGATTAACCTCGGTTACGAAAGTCTAT
>JABFOX010003317.1:0-10443 GCA_022817665.1 Axea sp. ZL-2020
ATATTTGATTTGTAATGAATATTAATTGAAAAAATCAGAAGATAGCATCTTTCTATTGACGTAAAATAGGCTAAATTATTAAGGAACGAAATATTTTGCAAAATATTCATGACTTTTAATAAAAAGATACGTACACGTATACAAATAATCCAAAAATAATGCCCATCAAGCAAAATAGCCATTTACGTAGTCTTCACAATGTTATATAATTTTAAATGAATTTTGCAAATTAACATCACAAACGTAATCTTATATTTAATTTTGTGTACACGTACTCTACACCAGAAAACGTTTAGCAATGAAGTGCATATTCGGAAACGAAATTTATGCTGTTCTTTCTTAATCCCACAGAAATTGCCACATTTGTTCATTCTCCCATTTACATTAAATTAATGAAATTAAAATTCTTTTTCGCGTTTCTACTCGGAACATTAAATCTGCAATTTAACACAAACAAGTTTAATTACATATGAATATACATTCTTATGCTTGTTCATTACATTTACATTTAAAATATCGTTAACGTCCTTCTTTATTCAAGTTCAACGCCGTTTCCCTGCAGCGGCTCAAGAATGGCCTTTTCCACGCATCTTTTCATTCGGGCATTTGGCCGTCGTTGGCCCCACTCTTTTGTACGCTTATCTGATGGTGCTGTATATCTAATCCAATAAGTTTCTGTCTATAACAATACCATAACAACGTTGTTTAAGTGAAAGCGCCTTCTCAGCACTTTTCAATAAAGTTTAGTCTATGTTCTTGATGATAACAAGTACACGTGACTAACGAACATCGCAAAATGTGGAATGTGATAAGAAAGCGTTTAAGAGGCGCTTGCCATAAAAGTGATAAGGAAAGAAATCAATACATTCAAGAACGAGCAACATCACTCTCGGTCTCATCTACGGAAGAGTTGACAAACTTCAATTATAAGGATATCCGTATCGATGACAGAAATTTGTACGCCATTTCTAAGCTTGTAGTAATTTTCAACTCTTCATTAACAAGTACATATACAAGCTCTCCATTTATACGGGGACGCGAGTCCTTGAAATTTTATATACATGACATAATACTGTGGATAAAATATCTCGAGAAATCGATCTGATAATAACAGTGTTGATCACCCAACGTTACTCCTCGTACGTAGGGAGAAGAACTTGAAAATTTTAAACACAAAGACTTTAGCATTGGTTTTACACACCAACTGTGCTTTGATTATTTTGAGAGTTAATAAATGCACTGTAATTATGCTATATTTTAACATTGCACAAAGTCTATTTATGATCACCACATTGAAAATGTATTTACTTCATTAAAACATGAATGAATGCGATAATTAGTCTTCGATATTTCAGATAAATACTTCCCCCATATTCTTCTATAACAAAATTCGTAATTGAAAGGGAGTTAATTATTGTAGGTCTTGTAATAAATAAAACAGTCGTAAGTGGTCATTATTTTACCCTTATTTTAACCAGACAATGGAACTTCCAAGTTCTATTGTTCTGATAAACTGCAAATGAATTTGATGCGAGATTTCTGATCAACAAATTTGATATTTGCTGTTGAATTTGAATTAATCTCTTATCAGAGTTTTTACCGTTGTCTTTTATTGACCTCTGCCATGACACAAATCGAAGCTTTATTTGTAGGTAAATTATAAAAATTGAATTACGAATATTTTAAGCACCATCTATTAAATAAAGTACCATCTAATAAAAAAACACCATCTGTTCGTGTATTAAATTAAATTAAAAAGGAATTGAAAATTACATATGTGAAATTTGAATAACAAAGATTACATAATAATTGACATAATTTGAAACATGAAAAACTGTTAATAATCATTCTAATTAAATAACGGTTCAATGAATTTAAATTTAATGACAGTTTTACTGCACAGAAGAGAGAAATGATGATTTAAACAAAATTATACACAGCTTTGGTACGATATTAAGCAGGGTTTTGAGTATTTTTTTGGCTCTGTACTTTGCTGTATGCTGTATTTCTCGTTTAATTTTTCACGAAAGGATCATTGCATTAATACAGATATTTTAATATAAAATAAAATATGGAAAAAAAAAGTTTAAACAATGTAAGCGATATTGTCAAAATGTTTCCGTATCGTGAAATGTAATGGCTATGAAACAGCTTGTACCACAACACTTATATCCTGCTGGAACCAATTTGCTCACCAATTACAGAGAGAGAGAGAGTTAAAATATTTGCTTTATTGATAAAAGCGAACTACGAAAATTGGGAAAAATACTTCTTACCAACCAGTAGTTGCACTAAAAAACCTACATCGTAAGTTTATATATATGTATATAGTTATTATATATATTACGGGTATTTTTATTATTACTAAATGTAAATAATATTTTATGCATTGCATTTTATTTGATGTATTATAAACAAATTAATTAGGTAATTATCGGGTATTAAAACGCAAACATATATGCTGCACAAATATATGTTTGTGATACACTTCTTAACGTTGATTATGAATATATATGACAAAACTGTGAAAATTAAAAAAACTTAGGAAGGTAACAAAACTAACATAAGCATCGCATGATGAAATAATGTATTATATATATTGACTATGTGTTATATAGTTTTGTTAGTTTTGCTATATATATATTCATAATCAACGTTAAAAAATGCATCACAAACATATATTTGTGCAACATATTATGCAGGTTGGAAATGCAACCGGATGCTGCGCATCCTGAACCGAAAATCGCGAATATCTCGAGAAGCGTTTGAGACCGCTTCATAATATTTGTACATTCGTAATCAGCATAAAAACTGCATAAAAAACAGATGTTTATGAGGGGGGGGGATAATACCCGATAATTACCGAGAAAACTTTGCAATTATGTTAGGTTTCATGAATCTTATATTCTCTGTAAATTATAGATTAATTAAATTTAATTAAATGTGGTATTATTTTTTTATAAATGAGATATTGAAATTTGATTCTTTATTATAATATGTATGATTTTATTAATAATAATTTATTATTCAATAAATAATATAAATATAATAAAATGTATTAATCTTATTAAATATCGAATTATTTGTTTATGGTATTAATTTCTGACTAAAAGTACTATTTCTTATTAATAATTAATGACAGAGCAATATACGTTTAATCTAGAAAGCGTGGACTTACTGTCTATCGAACTACAAAAACAACTGTATAATTATAAATTTGTACATTTTTTAACTTGCGTTGAAACTTAGGCGTGTGAAAATTATTACGTATATAAGTAATGTATTTGCTTACACAAGTAATATAGAAACTAACGAAACGAGGAACATTGCAATTACTTTTTCATAATCACTGTTTTACGTTTTATTAAAGGAATAAAATAAAAATTCGTTTCAAGTTTTCTGATGTTTGCTGTTTGTATTTTTAAATAACAACAACCGTTTATCACCTTCTGTGGGTTAAGCAACCGATTTTGACATCAAACTGTAATCATTTTTCCGTATAATGTAGGGTAAGAAACATAGAAATATGTTAAAATATTAATATTTTTCAAAAAAGATTTAATAAATATTTAAGTGTAAAATAATGATAATAATGATGCTTACTTTTTTATTTTCTAATTCATCATTTCTAATGTAAGAATTAATTTAACCATGCTTCTAGGGTTAACCGATTTTTGCATTAAGCACAAAACGGAATTCCATTACTACTTCAAACTCTTACGAACCTCATTCGAATGGCAGCCGGCAATGATCATGCAAATGAACCGTTCAAATCGTATTTCTGCCGAAATTAACGATGCGAAACAGTTCAGCCGATGAGCCCTTTGTTTTTATCATCGCTTTTTACATCATCCCTTTTTTCGTTTACATCCCACATTGTTTCACTTTGTTCCCTTGATTTTTTCAAATGGAAACATTTACCGAATAAATCCAAGCACCAAAAGCAAATTGAACATTTGATAATACAACACCATACCATTGGTACGGAATACACTAATACGCATTATTTTTCATACACAGGCTTTGTTACCTTTACAGCAGGTTCTTTAAAAGGTCACATCCATCGGTTCAGAATCGTGGTTCTGTACAGAAAACACGACAAAGTTATGCTTTGAGCGCTAGTCAAAAGCTAGGTCACTTTGCGGTGATAACGATCATATCTAATTCACGGTTGGCGAAACTTAGCTTTTATTTTACTTACAACAAACGTTCCTTTTTTTTAACGAAAAACTTTTATTAGGCACAATGCAAATTCACATTAAGGCATAGTAATTGTATGCACTTGTGGTTTACATTGGCAGTTGTATTAATAGTGAAATAATCATTACCATTTAATGCTTTTGTTTGAAAAGTTTCGACGGCTCTTGTCGCTACTTACATTCAGTAGCACAGACTTTGATTTTTCGTTAATGTTGATGTTTAAAAAATGAATTTTTTGCAATTTTACAAAGAATTATTAATCGTTCAAGTAATTATAAAGTTTTTAAACAATGTTTTTACAATTAGTGCATACTGATCTACTCTGATTATTTTTTAACAACAAAATTTTAAAAGCGCATAGTATAGTAATGCGTTGTATTGTATTTTATATTATGTATATTATGTTATGTAAATAAAAAAGTATTATAAGGTGAGTTCAAAGCTCAATTTAAGTTTTGAATTAAGAATAAATAATAATTATTAGTTGTAAATATTCTGTTGTAATATTTTAATTATATACATTAGTATTACTTTAATTAAAATATATTAGTTGTAATATTTTAATTAATCGACACCGAAGATGCGATTAATTAATTATATTTGAATTAATTATAATTAATTATATTTGAATATTTTCGAAACTATTTTATTAAAAATTCGAGAAACTGAATATTAAGTATTTTGAAATATTATACATGAACTAGAACTATTCTGGTTCATATCTACAGAAGACTGACGACTGTGTCATTCTGAAGTAGAAGACTTTTCATTGCACCAAGAAAAATTTCATTATTATATACGTAAGATACCGTAGAAAAACTGCATTGCAAAAATGACTAGACTTAAAATTAATGCTGACGTAAAATGAATGTCGCTACATATTTTATTTTTAAATTAGATAAATTCATTAGAATTTTTATTTTACACTGGAATAATGTTGTGCTTAAATTTAATAATTTGTTACAACTAAAATTGTACATATTTAACTAAATTGACTTACAATTTTGTAAAATTAATATATAATTAAATCATGGAGTAAAATATCAACATTTTTACATAATCTGTGTAATTCTATTAAAAATTTAACTTAATCAACAAAAATATTATTTTGACTGACAAAATGTATTTGGTATATTTTATATTTATATTTTTATATTATATTTATTATTTTATATATTATATTTTATGTATTATATATATTATACTTATAATTTTTATGTCAAAAAAAGTTATAAACATATTGTTTATTTTAATTATTTTTATAATCGGATACAAATTATATTATTTATCCTGCATCTTTAAGTTTTAACGAATACGTTATGTTTCATTCATATGTGTTTTAATTTTTTAGTTATATTTCGATTATATTATACTAATGAATGAAGTTATCGTATCAAGCGAGACATTACACAAAACAATTGAATGAAGCAAGATTTTGTATAATGCGAACTATTATAAGAAGTAAGATATTGCTTAAAGCGATCAATTTGTATTGAATGTAACAAGACCAATGTTACCATTTTAGTGAATTTTCCACTAAATTGCGATACAATTTTTTCGTAATATTATCTAACTATCTCAGTAGTGGCACAAGTAACATTAAATTTATTAAAAACTGCTAAAATTGAAATAAAATTGAGTGAAAATCTTCACCTTAAAAAAACATCTCGATTACATTTGAATAAATACTGGATATGAAAGAGATATTGTTTGAATATAAACAGCACACGATCTAGAAAACATATGGATAATATCTGGATAAAACACCCTGTCCAGAATGCGGTGAACTAAACTTCTGTCATTTAAAGTAATATTTTAGATTGAAATTTCATTTATAAACTAAATTTATATAAATATGTATACGAAAATAAAAATAGTATAATTCTTAACTTAATTTTTCTTAGTTCGCTTTCTATTTAAGTAAAACATAATTAAATAAATTAAAAATGTATTTTCTTTGTCATGAGAGAAAAAATTATTTCAAATGAAATACGGTGTTGTAAATATTTAGAAGGTAATAAATGCATTTTAATTAGGATATTTTTGGTTGCAAGGTAGTCTTGTAATAAAATGCTAGTCTGTCTCTTATTTATTTTTGTCATATAACATTAGACATTTCACATATGCACATTTTCTCAATATTAAAATCAAGTTTCTATAAGCATGGCATTATGTTATAGTTATACGAATACTTACCATAATATTATATAATAATTTATTACAACAGAATTAAAATTTGAATATTCAATGCACTGCTGTATCATAGTTTAGGCTTCCCTTTTTGAAATTTTCATTTTTCAAAGTTATTTCATTTTATTTCCAGAATTAGTTTACCTTTGTTGGTCAAATTTCATATTCAACCGCGAATTTCGACAGTAATTTTAGGACTTTTCCAAACCAGTAAATCAACGTTTTTATCATGCAAATGACGTATGACGTGAACGCAACTTTCACGAGCAAGGTGTTCCGAGAATGATCTCGGCTGAATCAATATCGTCGCAGTAGGATCTTTGTAACAAAATCGTCAGATCGTACGTGGCCAATTCGACAGCTTTTACTCGTTTGTTTCAAATGAATAGAACGACTTTTGAAAGCGCCATTGAAATTTCGCAGCTAAGTTCCAATTCAAACAAACGGATGAAAGCCCCAAGGAGTAGCAGTTAAACGGAAACAGGTCTATTGATAAGTTGTAATAGCCATTAACGCCGACTGCTTGAGAAACTTGGAGACGATAAGGGATAGCTGTCGAAACTGTAACGGCGCATGGCTCGTGTTAAGTCACTGATTATAGATAGGTTTGAATTTGTATTCACGGTCAAATGCATAAGACGATGCAGACTTGGGCGAAATTTCGCAGTCGCGTTACGGGGCGCTTTATTTACGATAAGTATCCTATTAATGTTCATAACAAAGCGGAGGCAGCATTAATTAATGAAAGACGAATTAAGCTACCTCTCACATTTACATTTGATTACAGTCGAACAACGTAATAGGCAGGCGAACAAATTTAGTCGTTTCGTCTTCATCGAGTTTGACTTCATTTTCATTTTATGATATTATTATTTCAAGAATAAGATGCAGTCCCGTAAATTAAAGCATTGCTTCTTAATTCAGTTGAAATTGTATTCAGATTAATTAAACACGGTCACTTTATCTGAAGATTAATTAAATAATTATTAATAAAAATATTAGCACAATGTTTTAATTATGAAAAAAGCCCACTTTTAATGGTTTTATGTGTAATTATTTTATATTATTTTTGTATTTCTTTAGTTATTTTTGTATTTTTGGAATTATTTTATTTTCCTCCATGTATTTCAGTAATACATAAGATGTAATCTATTTTTATTTGAAAGAGTCCAGTGTGTAATAAGTACAATATGACTGCATAGATTGATTAAATGATTCAATGAGCCGAATATACAAAATAATAGATTGATACCAAAAATTAGAGAATAAAAATAAGATGCAAAATAATGCCGTAAGCAATTTAAGATAAGCAGTTAAAATAGAATGAAATATCAAATGTCAGATATAATAAATATAAATGAATTAGTATATTACTTATTATTATTTTTTTTATATTTTTATTATTTGATAATTTTATGAGCATTATTATTATTATTTTTTATATATGTAATTATATTTTATATATATAATTAGCGATATTTTAAATTAAAACTGGTATTATTAATGTTTAAATTAAGATTACGTTAATATCTGATTTGAGATATTGTAATAGTAAAACAAGACATATGTTAAATTTGTAGTTGGAACTTTTAAAATATTTATCACTTATAATATGAAATTTACATTACGAAAGATGTTTTAAATTTTGCTGAAAATACTAAAAGTTCATTTCATATCCATATATAATAATTTTTGTATAAATACGAAACTGTTTCAAAACATACATATTAATATTCTATAGAAGAATTTGAATTTGAATACATTTGTATACTAATTTTAAAAAACCTAGAACTGAGTGCTAGTGTAATATAAAAGTATCAAAAATTTAAAATACATGTATCGTGTAGTAACATATACATAGTATGCATACAATATGTATGTAGTAACAAACAAATTTCATATATTTGCCATTGATTTAAAAATAAAAAATGAAACAAATTTTAGACAGTAAATGTACTTCAAATTTAACATGTATATATAAATTTCGTACAAATGAAAGTTTCTGTAATTATCAAATTTATAAATTCTACTATTTTAACTTTTTCTTGTATGTTAATAAAGATCTGATCACACTGACTCTTAAATTATATATTGTGACAACGTTAATATTTATATGAAATTGCCAAGATCATTGCTCAAATGACAGAGCAATTTTACTTTATGATTAGAACGTAGATAAATATTAGGTGAACAATCTATTATAAAAAGTGAAGCAATCCACTCAGACGCTGGCTATCGTTTCTTGTCATCAATAAACAATGACAAAGGCTTCTAATTTAGACGCCTGTTAATTTCGTTAAAGATACTTTATTGTTTTTTATATATTTTCATTTCATCATTCTCAGTACGAAAGTATGGAGAAACGTGTTTCAGAAGCATTGATCGAAATGTTTTAATCCAATATTAAATTTTTGGAACAGAGATGGTGATTGACCACTTAATTATGATGTACCAAACGAATAATTGTATTAACAAAATAATTCGTTCTATTCTTTATAATTACTCATTCTCAGTTCGATTGGTTATTAAAATGGCCCATTTAAATCAATTTGAAAAATTATTGAACACTCATCAATGATTTACTGTTTCATTTATTAAGCAGAAGTTTGCTGTTCCATATTCAACTTGTTATGGAACGTCAATATTCCCAAGGCTGTAAATTATCCGATTGAAACTGTGTGCAATTAAAGTCTCGTGTGAATTTCAGGAGTAAGTTTGGTGAATCATCTTTTAAACATGTCGTTTCAACACAAGTCCACGTGAAAATGATACTACTTGCGAAATATATTTATATCGCATAATATAAAATAAACGCATATAAAGACAGAGCTACTTTTACCTTCGAATTTTTTCTTTAATAAAAGACAAATATAAAATATTTAATTCGAACAAAGTATTGATATTATAGAAATATTTTTTTACAATTACGAATAAGATTAAAAATTTAACGAGAGCATTTACATTTATGTTAATTAAAAATAATTAAATAAAAATTATATTCTTAAGATAATAATTATTTGTTTATATTATATATATTGTCTTTCCGTAAAAGTGCAATAATAACAATAACAATAACAGCAATAATGATGATGATAAATTGAAATTGTTTATTAATAACTGACGCTCGTGTAGAAAAGTAATCTTTTTTGAATACGGTGAAAATAGTCTATTCGTTTAAATAATCACAGATTGTGAAAAATATTAGGTACAGTTTATAGCAGTGTCCACTCGTTGCTCAATTTATTATTGTCCAAACAATAAAAAAAAAAAAAAAACAAAAAAAATTATTACTGTAATATGCGCTTTTCCAATTTGCATATTTTTTTTTTTTTTTCATGCATGAAAGAAACATATTTTTGCCTGAGAACACATAAGGTGTACGTTACTTTTATTATACATGGTGGTAAAAACTACGACTGAAAAAATTGGCGACTTAAAATATGACTATGTTTATGTTAAACTTGTACTACTTGTGTAGAATCCTCCTGATTTCTAGTTGTAATATATATCATTCATGAAATTCTGATCTAAGAAATTACACTTTTTCATTTATTAATAAATTATACATCTTCAAAATAATTATTGTACTAAATTTCTTATATCTCTTACGATTTATTTCTGTTTAATTATTTGAATCTCAATTAATTCGAATTGGTAGCAGAATTCACAGTTTCGATTATATTTCATAACAAGTTATTCTCCGTATAAAATAATCATCATAAATTCGCACGTACAATTCCATCACCCGATCCATTAAGATACGAAATAGAATTAATATGGTTAGGTGTTGAGGTGTAGCTCTCTCTCTCTCGCTCTCTCTCTCCTGAACACTTCGCATCAAGAGAAAGTCGTTAACTTCTGATGATAAGTTTTAGCAGACTCAATAATACTGAATCATGAATTGTATTCCTGATATCATGAGTGTTATATTTAAGTGAGAAAGATCACACTGATACGTCAATAAATTAAAGTCCTTTTATGGATGTAAACCTAATAATTCGATATATTTCCAATACACAAAGTATTTTCGAAATATAAGCCATCGTAAAAGTG
>JABFOX010003318.1:0-10443 GCA_022817665.1 Axea sp. ZL-2020
GGTGCTGATTGTGAGCACTTTTCGGCTGAAAACTTTAATAAGTCACATTTCACAATTGGACTTTGGTACAAACTTTTTGTGTGTTTATTCATGATTCTATCGATTTTTTTTTCGTTCTAACAAAAACTTGAGATATTCAAAAATAATAAGTAGAGGAAATATTATAAGAAAAAATTGAAACTTCGATGGAATAAATTCAACGATTGTTTTATGTTTTAACTGATAATTATCCCTAAGAATAAATGAACAGAAAGAGTATTTCAAAATATTATTGTAACTTAAGTAAACGCTTTCAATGGAATTGGTTAGAAAAGTTAATTGATGATCACGTTTGAATGATCATTCTTATTTCAATGAATTTAAATTTTAATTCATAAGATAAACACAAATTGATTGAATTAACTATGCAATTAAAGCACTTAACTGGGCACGGTTTGCTATGCTCAGTTAAATGAGAAAAACTTTATTTGGATGTAAAATGATTCTTGAAATGCGATAAAAGGTATAAATGAGGTAAACATCGTATTGTGCTTTTAAAAATCAGTTTTGCCGAGTGTTTGCATTCTTCTTTTTCTCATTACCGTAGAATTCGTATGCCGTGTTACAATGTTATCTCGGGACCACGGTGACGAAGGCGGCAGCATCAGCAGTAGCAATGGTAGCTGTACTTGACGGTCGAATGTAACAGCTGTAAAGAATCAACATCGCATCTAAAATATACGAGATACTACCGACAAGGTGTCGGAGCCTCCCTCGTATAACCTCATCGCGACTGTCACGTACAGACTGTGACATGGCTTCATTCAGTTCCCTACTGCGCTGCAATTTCCGCTATTTTTACTTGAAAAGCTCCTTAGAGCATTCTCACGGCACGTTCCTCAAATAAACCCTGTAGAAGCTCCCGTGCCACACGAGCTCGCATCTCCTCTTATCACCATCTAATGTACCTACATCATTTTTCGTGTCTGTAGTCCCGACTATAAATTGAAGATGTTCTGAAGACACTTTTTTTGTAATTAAGCATCGAGCTACGAAATACGTCATCTATTAAATAAATTGACTGATGTATCACAGTAGTGTAGTATAGTTTGTTTTTTTTAAAGAATTTATTTATATTTTAGAAAAGTTTATTATTATCAGGCTTTCTAATAACTTAATTCTATTTTTGTTTTATTTAATCAATTTAATTAAAATGTTTTAATAAGTATATCAATTTTAAGAATAATTTTCAAACGTTGCTTATATTATACAATTATATAAATGTAATATTTAAAATTAAAAAGGAACATCAAGCAACCTTCTAAACGTTTTTATGTCTGTTTATTATTCAGTTTGTGTGGAACCCACTTATTCAACTTTTTTACTTTACCAATTGAAGCTGAATGAGTCAATATTATTTGTTTGTTAACACCAAATTTTAAAGATAATTCGTAAGCACTCCAAGATAATTCAATGTTAACGGTAACCTTTAGTTCGTTATAATTGACCTTTGATTCTGGGCAACCACGCAGCTCATTCGTGAGATTAAAGTTACCTATGCGAAATTTGGTAAACCAATTTGATACTGTTTGATGACTACACTCGAACCAAATACAGTATTGAGATTTCGCGCGGTCGACGATGTCGTAGTTTCACGTAAGAAAGAACTCATATTTCGTAATAGTACGAATTACTGACCATTTCATTTTTAACAAAATGAATTTTTAATAAATGTTATTAAACAAAAATAAAAAAGAACGCTAAAATATTACGGCAATGTCAAATAATAAGCAGTTAAAGTTGACAGCCAAATAAAATACTATTTTATATTGAGAAAAATTTTTTACATGAATAATGTTATTAAATTTTGAATTTAGTATACACAAAATTAACTCACAAATACATATTTTCAAAGCTACATAAATGATTGTGATCTTTTATCTTATTCTGTCATGCAGTTTTGAGTATTTTTGTACACTTCAATATATTTATGTTTCAAAGACCACTATAAAAATACTTAATTTAAAACACCAATATCTTATTTTAAATCTCCAGCTCCTTATATTAAGGCATTTACATACAATCTGATGTTTTCATTTAAGAAATTATGAGTCGAAAATAATTTACCTCTGGCGCAAATTAAATGACTTTCTTTAGAAATAATGTTTAAAGTGTAAACTTTCTAATGTAATTGAATATTCTCAAAATTACTAATAATAATTTTTCATAGAGTTTAATTAAATTATTCTATTTATTACACAATTCATAAAAGATTTTTAAAAAGATTTAGAAAGATACTTTAGATTACTTATTGAAATAATGTGAAAATCAATTAAATAAATAAGATATATATGTTTTAACATGTTAACGTTCTGAATATAATCGCACTTTACTTTCTCTGGAAATTTTGTACTGTTTCAATTGATTTTATCTTAAAAATTCAATAAACAAATAATACAGCAATGAATTTGTTTAATAAAAGTATTGAATTTTAATTAACTTTGTTTTTTTTTTTAATCTAAATAATTAATTGGCATTTAAGAATCCACATTATTAAAATAACGATATTTTTTAACGATATTGATTCTATAATAAAAAATGCAATGATGATTAACAAGTACAAATAAATCGTCGCTGTAACAAAGTAACTTCATTTTATATTCAAATAAACATCAGCACTTCAAGTCCATTACACAATGCTATTATTTTATGTACTAACGATCGATAAAATATATATATAAATCAAGACTAATTAGCACAAAATATTCTCATGAATGTAGAAATGAAGCAAGTCCAAATGAACGAGTTCTAACAGTTGCGAAATTATATAATTTTCACACTCGATTGCGCGTGCCAACTATACACAGGTCACGAAGTGACAGAGATATTGCAGTTTAGTCAACGTCAACGTAGTGAAGAGTAGCGCAATCCACGGAAGTAACTCGAGGACAGGCAGTTCGAAAGAGAATGAGGTGGATAAAGAAAACGGAACAAGATCACGGCGTGATCTCTGCACCGATAGTTCGATTCTCCAAAGGAATTCAGAACTCTCCATCCATAATACATGAACCGCTTAAGGAGCGCTTAGCCTGTGACGCAAACTAATGTATCGAGCAGGCGAGCATTCGAAAGAAAATATGATACGCCCCAAAGACATAATTCACGCACATATAGGTACCGCGATTCATGGTTTTTTGTTGCAAATAAATGGATGAGTGGTGCTGCGCACGGGACATCGTAAAACCGAAATGTTAACGTACTTCGTACAATTTATACTTAAGCATACGTAAGATCGATGTTGTTTACTCTCAAAATAAGTAAATGCAACCCTTCTTAACCATGTCTTGCGCGCGTGACTTGATACAAAATTCATTCACGATTTAGTCACTTTGACTCTAACGTTTTCTTTTTCATCTTACAAGTATTAAATGTCTCATCTATTTATTTTCCTTTCACTATAGTGCATTGTTTCCAAATATTTAAATTAAAAATACATTTTATTTTGAACAATTAATTATACTTTATATCTAATTTCATGATATTTTTTAAATTACTAATTTTCACATAGATAGAATTACATTTAAATACCAAACTCATTTATTTTATGAAACTGGAGGTTATAAAATTAAATGCGATTTTAACTGAATTGATTAGATTGAAAAAATGCTAACATTCGTTGAACTGTGTTGTTTTTAATAGGATCACTGAATGTAAATGTAGACAGAACAGTTTAAGCGAACAAATTTACAATTTATTTATTTAAGCGTAAAATATATATTCCTTGGTATATCTAGATTGTAAATTTCTAATTAAATATTTAACTTTAAATTATAATTTAATTACACTTTGTTACAACATATGTTTTAATTAAAGATAGGCATGGACTTTTTGTCCAAAGCAACTACGACTGAAAATTAGCCACCTTTCTTAAAATTTAACACTGCAAAAAACCTTATTTAAAACATCTTCGTGCTAGGAAAATAATTTAATGTACTGTAATGAAAATCTCTAATTTATTTCTCGTGATCTCAAACCATGAAGCTTGTATAAAGGAAAAGCTTTCATAAGCGAGGGTTATATGTAGCTTGTGGAGAAGGTGGGTAGTATATGCTTATACCGCAGATCGCTTTTCGCCTCCGCCACCATGTAAGAAAAAGTTCCTTCCAACGAGCTTCGAAACGATTCCTGCGAACCGAGTAATTTCGCTAATGGTTCTGAATTGCAGACGGACCGACGGGGATCGGATCGAGCCGGAATTCTCTCCTCACTCAAGGTAATTTGCTGCTGGAAATTCGGAAATTAAATTGGTACCTATGAAGCTGCTTTTAATACGCGTAATTACGCGATCACACGAGAGCTACGGTTCGAACGCTGAATGACAAAAAATGGATAACTAAACGTAGTAAAAATTTCAGTGTTGGTTGCTCCAAAAATGCTTTCAAATTCTATCGATGCTTTCTTTTATTAAACATACTACAGCTCTTTATGCATGAATAACAGATAATCTATTAAGAAACATTTATTTTATTTTAACTTTCCTAATGAAAAACTTTGTTTGTAAAGTCTATATCGGTATGGGTACGATGAAAAATATTTATTCATTTGAATCATTAAATAGAGTGCATAATGGCAGAGTCATCGCCGGCTGTTATGACGACGTCAAAACAAAAGAAAGAAAAAAAATTTGGTAAATTAAAACGACTCACAACATTGATGGTGGTTTTAATGAAGTAACTGTATAACCTGATGGATGATTGTTCGAATCAGACCAGTTTTTAGGTAATCGTTATCGTGCAAAAGATTCGAAAAGATCTTTTCAATTCACAAATCTATCAGAAAAAAGACGACATTTTATTAAAGTTAAAATTTAAAGAACTACAGTAGAATAATTAACTCTGATCATTAATAATTCCTATATAATTTTTTCGAAAGTGTTGCGTGTCTAATATACTATCTCAATTTAAAAAGTAGTCCTTTACAACTATTTTTATAATTGCATAGAGAAACACTACGGCGTATATCGTAAAAGTACGATATTCATGAAAACTTTCAAAATTACTATATAATATAAAAAGTTTCATACTTCCATTTTACTTACTACAACATTAGAATAAAATTTTATGATATTACATTGCAATTTTTTTAGTATATTCACGAATATCCCACTTTCACGATACATATGCTAACTTGTTCAGTTTAATGTTTCTCTATCTAGTGGAAAATTATCAATAAGAAATTTACACTATTATATACCTATAAATAAAAATTAAATTATTTATCATTGTTGTTAACTTTCTACTCTGAAAAAATTTTTTATTACTTTAAAATAAGCGTTAAGTATTGCATATATTGAAATGAAGTTACAAGAAATTCTAAAGGTTATCATAAAATAATGTATTATTTATGTTATTTACACTTCATTTGACATTTAAAATAATTGTCTTGCTGTTTTTGTTTATACATATTTTGAAAATAACGTACAACTTTACTAAACAATTGTTGTATTTTCCGATAATTATAATTCCGATAACAATACACTCGAAGGTTAAATATAATTCATGGGTATCATTATTCAAAATATTTAATAGTATTTGATAAAGAATTTATCAAACCATTTTTGCTGTACAAAAATCCGAAATTAATGATATAATAACTCATCATTATTAAAGTTACAATTCTTATTTGTCAACAATTAATTTCTATAAACACTCTATGTGATTAATTATATTAACTAATTATATATTTACAATTTTTAATTATTATTTAATTTTTTCAAGTGACGAATCTCTTACAAAAGTTATCGGAACTTGCAGTATGCATTAACCATTAATTATACATAATAAAATACTCCTTCCTAATTAATTAACAATTATCAACATTTAAAATTTCATACTGATATTTGTTTTTTTATTTTTCACAAACGAAAATGTTTTTACCTGCAATATATTACGTAAACAATTTAATTTAATTTAAACCTATGTATCAATTGACAAGGTGGATGTTTCAATCAATAGAAGTGCAGTAAAATTTTGTTCGAGAACAACAACGCTAGTAATTTTCATTAGTCGATTTTGCACGCAAATGTCGGTGATTTGCCACGTGAAGTGCGCCGAAAAAATAACGTACGACTGACCGTTAAGTTACGATGGTCGCGCCCCAAAAATATTTCATACGCTTAATAATGTCTGCCCTTCGCAAAAGCTGACAACGATAAAAATATATGTATTTGTGTGCGGGGGCGTACATTGCAAGCCAAATGTCGACGCGAAAACTCGAATGCGATATCCTGACTTGGATAACTCGAGTGGCTGTATAAGAGGCTAATAATAGCATCGACACGTGTATAAAGCTAACGATCGGTAAGCTTTGAAGACTCTGATGATCATGTAAACATATTCTGATCCATGACGAGTGAATTGATGTCGGTCTTTAATAACAACGACGAAGTTGTCATTCCTACGATAATATCAGAAATATAAACATCTGCCATCATTATTTTTATTGCGACGCTTAAACTCAAGTTAAAACGTGAGTATATTTCATCGGGTATAAATCTCTTGCAGATGTTTATATCGGTGAATGGGTCTGTTAAATTGATCGTATTAAATTGCACTGTCTTTTATTATCTATGTAAAAATTAAAATTATTCAAATAATAATAATTTGAGATGCAATAAAATGTCTACTTTTGACGAATTTCAGTACTTCAACTTCTGACTAATCGTTACAGAACATTGAAGAGAAATTTTTATTTCGATCACGTATTTTCTGGAGTGGCAGTAATGGGCGCATATTAAAAACGTGTTTTATATTAAATACATATACATATAGATATATATGTATATTCTCTGTTGGTTGGGACAGCGGCAAGGCTTGAAAATACAAAAATAAAAAAGATATTAGCCATAACGCTGCGACGTGTAAGGGTCGTAACGAATGCCTTCACAGCCCCGGTTGTTCACAAAACGTGGATGTTTCTCAACAACAAGAAAGAACAAAAGCGTTAAGAATGCATTTTATTCTTCTCATATTTCTCTCAATGTCTCGAAATGGAACAAAATTTCTTTAATTCAAATGCCAAATTTCTCGTTTTATCGCGTGTGTGAAAAAGTATTCAGAATTATAAAATGTGTTACTACGGAGCAACTATGGTCAATTTTAAATATATAAATAGTTTTTGTTTTCATAAAGGATGGCGCAAGGATAACACACACTTTATCTATACAGTATGTCATTTAAGTTTGCATTACTAAATTGTTACAGACTGTAATTTTACATCTTACAAATGGCATCGGAAAGATGTGCTCCATTTTAGCGTTCACTTTTTAATAACCTGTTTCGGACACTAACGTTCAAAATTTCCCGTTTCTCTGCACTATTCATTATTGAATAACTATAACGAATTATGACGAAATGAAAGAACTTTTGCTTTTTTATTCGACTTTTCAGAGAACTTGTTCGTATAAACTATACATAAATTTAAGTAATAGAAATTTGGATGAACCTATTTCATAACGAAAAAGGCCACCCGGTGCGCTATTAACCCTTCCGCCGAAGAGTCTGTCCGGAGGATACGAAAGAAGTTAGTTTTTATCACGCTGAATTCAATCGGTTGGATAATAATTAACGCTCGTACGCCTCCCTAACGATCATCGGTTACGATTTATAGCGAATCAGCTCCTGCGAGTACTACAACGATACATAAATACGTAACTGCATGCTTTCAACAACGTTCTGACTTATTCAGTGATTCACCGTAGTAGCACGAAGAGACGCGAGAACTCGATATGTTGGATTATTAAGTGTAATTGTCGTCATAAATTATACTTGCATTAAAACTATAAAATCTAAATCATAATTAATGTAAAAAAGTATTACATTTTGATTCAAGATATATAGTTTTGCTATATATGGGAAGAATGATCTTTTACGTCGAACGGTATTATACAGATTTAGTGTTATCCCGAAGAAAATTCATTCGATGCATAAAAGTACTAAAAGTGTAGGTTACATTATCAGATATGAAATTTCTTGTTGCGTGCAGTAGTTTTCGATAATGTTGGTTCATTTTAATAGTTTTATAATACTTCAGTTCATTTCAATAAACCAGATATGTAAATCTTATTGCAACGTACATGTAATCCGAAAAGATATAATTGTTTAGTATACTTAGAACCGAATCGAGGTGAAAATATATATTCAACATCTGTTGTATGCTGTTGTTATAAAACCGTGATATATCAGTTAATTAAATTAAATTTACGTTATTTTTATGTGAAATAAAAAACATAGTATTTTTTTTTGTTTCACAATTTTTACGCAACCTTAATCCCTTCGACCAAGGCATCATAAAATGTGAATATTTTTTCAGCAATATGATTAGTTTTTAAACAGATTTTAGATATAATTTTAAATCAAATATTTAAACCGTGATATTTATTATTTGTATGCAAATTTTTTCAGATTGTTTTGAAGTTGTGTATCTCGTTATCGTTATGTTTCATAAACTTTGTGTTTTTAATCTAAAAATTTTAATCGAAAAATTACTTGTAAAAAAAAATTCGTAAACCAAATTATATTTGAAATTATATGTAAAATATTATTATCATATAAGTTTTGGTAGCAGAATGTAATTTTGTTTAGTAAATTATGTTTATTTAGAACGTACTTTATAAACAAGATGTCTAAAAAAGATTATTTGAATAATAATAACAAGGAAAATAAAATATTCAATTAAAATATATCTTATTCGAGTACGTATGTTATAATACTGTAATATTTTTTAATATAATATGTTAAAATAATTAAAACTTGATTAACATTGATTCTGATTCTTCGAAGAAATTCATCTACTGTGTATGAAATACTATATTAGTATTCCGTTAAAACTGAGTTTGTAAAGACTTTTCACCAAACTGTAACTTCGTGCAAAATTTTTAATAAATGTACAACCATAAGAACAATATTATGTATTAAAGAAATAGAACTATTGCTATATATATTTTCGGTGTTATCGTTGGGAATAACATTCAAAATTAACAGAAAATAGTATGCTTTTCCAACAAAAATTAATAATTTTAAAACAAAAATCTTCTTGAGAAGTAGTTTTGAATAATAAATACAAGAGGACCGTACAAAAATAATCTTTTTGCTGTCATTGATGTGAAAATAACTTCAATAAAGATATAACGGAATCATTTATTTGTCACAATACATTATATTATATACCACGTACGGAATACTGAAATGTTAATAATAAACACTAAAATTTATATATAATCAGCAAGTTTCAAAGACATAGTTTTGCAATTGATTGTTGAGTTAAAGTATCTTAAATCAAACTTTTCATTTTGCATAAATTTTAATAAGAAACTAATGACTTTTGAAACAAAATGCGTCAATACTACTACATGAGTCTGAATGAGAAGTCGTTGCAGACGTCATATTTGCATAAAAATGCCATTTGTTTCCATTGGCGGAGGAACGTGTAAACCTTTCTTCAAATCATATGTAAATGAGTCTCATGAAACCCAGGTGTAAAATCATAATTCGAATTGCGTTGTATCTTTCTTTCTTAAATCAAGCAAGCTTTATGATTAATTTCTCTTGTTCGCGCATCTATTAATATAAGTGTTTGTATTTCGTTTTCGTTTTCTTTTTCTTCTTTATTTTTGCCTAAACTTATATTCATATTTGTTAATAGTATTATACTGACGCAAAAATCAACTTTTTATTCATTCCAAATAATTAACGACCAGATAAACGGACTTAATTGATGTACTATTATAAGTGATAATTTATTTACACAGCAGTACCATTGACATGTGGTTTATAAATCTGATGTTATATAATTTTTTAAATTTAAATGTGAAGAATTATCTTGCACGAATAAATAAACATAAAAATAAAGTATAAAATTTTGCAAAAAAAATTAAAAACTCCTTTTAGATAATTCTGTTGTTTGCAAACGTGTTTACAAGGATTAAAGTCGAATAATATTTCGAACATGAGGAATGCTAATATAATAACACAATTTGAATATTTTCGCGTGTGTATGATTTGTTTTCTGTTATTTCATCAGATTTTACACATATGCTACATTCTCGCTTGTTCTAGTAATCACTTCAAAGCTTTATCTACAAAAGAAAACCGCAATGCGTTTCAGTATCAAGCCACAGCAGACTTCATTGCTTCATCTTTTTTAAACCGCAGTTAGTTTGTTGTCCTACGTATATTATTTTCTATACAATAAAGATCAAACATGACACGTTTTTGAAAATAAGTATAATAATTTTGCGTTTAAGAAGATTCATAATGTTAAAAAGAAATAAATAAATCCGTGTTAAAATTAGAATTAATTATTTTGTTGTAATAATACATTAACTGTTGATAAATAAGAACATTTTTTGGTTAGTAAAAATCATTAAATCATCTATATGGCAACGAAGTTTTAATGAATCTATCA
>JABFOX010003319.1:0-10442 GCA_022817665.1 Axea sp. ZL-2020
TATTTGATTATATAATTGATTATATATAATTGAGCATGTATAATTGATTAATATTAAACACGTATTTTTATAAATGAATTCAAATATTTTCTTTAGAATACGACAGAACTTTCCCTCCAACCTAATACATTTTAAAACTCATTGAATAATCTTTATTATATTAAGATAAATAAATGTTTATCTTAATAATTGTAAATTTGTTATTTTTTATAATAAATTTAATATATAAAAAATTATATATATAAAAATATAATAAATATAATAAATTTAAATTGTAAATTTAAATGCTAAAAAGCAAAATGTGTTCAAGAGAATAGATTGTGATTCAATTTATAATAATTCCCACGTAGACATTTTGCACAAATAATACACAAATATTTATCAATCTTATGTTTTTTAGTTTCATAAATATTCAAAGCCCGTATTTGCCTTTCAGTTTATATCATATTGTTTACGGACACTTTTTACGTAATATCTACCGAAAAATATAATTTATTAGTTTAATAATAATAATAATAATAAATCTCACACAAATAAATGAACAAGCATCTAAAAGGCAATGTCTTTCTTCTACCATAAAATTATAAGACTTATATTTATTTAAAAATGAATTTAGCGTGTATCGTATATTTTTAGTAGATATATTATATTCAGTAAAATATTTATTAACACACAAATACTACATTAATGAATAAAGTGTTATTAGCATTTAAAATAATTTTATTCGTTTAACTTCAGCCTTTACGTCTAATTTATGTTTATTGATGAAACAACTTGTTATAAGTTTACATTTGTTAAATAATATTTCATTATTTATCAAAAGTTTTAACAAACATAATAAAACTTTTAGATAGCCTTCAGATAGCCTAATAGAATTTCTTCTCAATCTCTAATCAAATCTCCATATAATTAAACATATTGTATATATTTATTTTACATTGATTTTGCGTTCGAATTTTGGACAGTCAAATATGTAATAAACTTCTACTAAATTAAATCACTGCCAAATTAAATATATATGAATGAATGTACTACTTAAGTTAAATAAACGTTTGCAAAAAATTATTAGGAACAAAATCACACAGTAAAAATTTACTAAAAAAATTATTAAATAAAATCAGAAAACAAAAAGATATTAGTTTATTATAGCTTAAACTACAAACGATATTACACATACATTCATTTAAACATTTAGACATAGTAATATCCTAATTTTTATTATAGTGCCAAACTATTGTAAGACTGTGACATCTAGGTAAAATCAGTTCTATTATGACTGGAATTGTGTCGGTGCATTTGTCATAAATGTAGCTTTATATTAATAAAGAAACTTACATAATGGTTTACTTAATAAAGAAATTTTATTAAGTAAATCATTTTTTTCTTCGACTAAATTTAAATTCTTGCTTTCAATTTGGCACTTTGAAGACCTACACTTGAACTAGCACATCATTTAATTTTTATGATTTTAAATTATGCATTATATTGAATATTAACTATTATTCTATACATAAATTCATGAAACTCAATTTAAAGACTAACTCAGATGTAAATCTTTTGAATGTTTAGTTCGTAACATAAATTTAATTGAAATTTCCAGTCGAAAAAAAGTATTTCTATTTTATAACGAATTACTTTTTATTTCGATTTTGAAAACTATCGCTAAACCTATATTCCCACATTTGTAAAAGTTGCTTCATTACAGTTCCAACCATACTATAGGTGACCTGGTTTTATCCAAAAACCATAGTCGTGCCATAATATAGCGCTATGGTACAATTCAAAACTAATGTACAAAAACTAAAATAATAATATTTGCAAACGTTGTCAGTTAGTTATCTTGTAAACTCATATCAATAATAGCAGCCATAAATATAATAATATTAAATACCGGTGTTAGACCAACGTCAATTCCTTATATCAATTTAATTTTGATAACCAAAATAGAGCTAAAATTGAAATACAATATTGATTCAAGACCGATTATCGATGTTAACTTAAAAATAAAAATTAATCTTCCCAAATAATATAAAATAGTACAATTGACGTTGACTCAATATTGATGGAATAGTGTCGACATTGTTTTCCAACGTTGAGCTAGTAAGAATGAAAATAGGAATGCAATACAAACTTCATAATGGTTGACAATATTGTCTCGAAGTTGTCTATCAAAGTTTATACGATGTCTTATTCTAACGCTTCTTTGTTATAATGTAATTCCACATTTCTTCTTCTTATTTATACATATTGATCGAGCATTGTTTAGCCAATCCAACGGTGCCAATATTAGCCAACATTAAATTCTTATTTTAAATAACAATTGGTATATTAATTTTATTTTAACATTATACACATTTTATATTTTATAAATAATTTTACAGAAAGCTCATTTAGTTTTGTTGTTAATGTAAGTTAAATGTAAGTTGAAAATTATAATCTTTACTGCTGATTTAAATCAACCACATTTTTTATATTATATATTATATACGATTTTTTATAATTATATTTAAACTTAAATGTGATTCATCAGCGTTGATATAACACTGGACCTGAGTTGGCCACTGACGTCATTTGTATAATGTCATTTAATAACAATGATTCAGTACGTCAAAAAATCGATTTGACGTTGAAATAACGTTTATTGACAATACAGTTTCCTAACGATCATACGACACTATTACGTTTGTAAAATTAATTCAATATAACTAATTTACACCAAGAACAATATAACATCGATATAGGTTTAAAAGTTGGTTTGGCGATGTATTAATACAGACATCTACGTTAGTCTGAATTCATTATAATGATCAATCTGACTTTGAGGCAACGTTGAATACTGGCTGTTATTCACTAATGTAATGTTGACGTTGATACAACCACCGATTCAATATTGAATCAACGCATTAATATACGTTGGTCTGAGGTCGTTATTATGATTGTTTTGACGTTGAATTGACATTAGATGCCGAGATATTAATTACCAGTGTAACGCTTTCCAACATTGATGTCAACGTTCATCAACCAAGGAATTCAAATTATAAATATCAGGAGTGCGGTGAATAGTTATGTTCAAAAACTTACACTTATGAATTCAATAACAACCTCGCAATTTTACAAGGCAACCGAATTGGATTACTCCAAAACTTAAAAATACATTTAAAACAAATTTAAAGTGAATATTAAAATATATGTATTTATATAATTAAGTTTTTTCGTTGTCCGTAAAAATGTAATTTAAGCAGAAAAAGTAAGAACATTTTAAATATAATTTTTTACAATATGAATTGAAATGAAGATAGAATTAAAAAAATATCAGATTAAAATAGAGAAAACACTCGGAATTTTTGTATGCATATAAATATTTTATTATAATTATTGACCAGATTCATTATGAAGAATCTGGTTAATTCCAGATTATTAAGAAGATTTAAAAGCAAACAGCTACTTTATTTTCTTATCAATGAGAGGGCTATTTTATAGTTTTATTTTTGGCCTCATTAGTTGAAATATTTTATTTCAAGTTTCAAAAGCTGTTACTGATTTTATATGAAAATTAAGTATAATGAATAAATTGTTGTGTGATTAATAAATAATTGTAAATGAAAAAAAAACTTAATAAACTATATACATAATATCATTATACAAAATTAAGACGTAATACAAAATAAAGACATAAAGATTCTTTAATCATACTCAACTTCCTTATTGTAGATAAATAGTTTTACTTAAACTATTTTCCATAAAAGTTTCTTTTCTTCATTTTTAAATTGTACCAGGAAGTTAGAATTATAAAGATGTTTGAGTTGTTTTGTTTTAAAGTATGTAGAGTAGTAAGTTAAATGACCTAGTTAGTTCAAATAAATTATATGATTGTATAAAAGATATACATTGATCAATAAAAGACGAAAGAAGATTATATCACTAATTTATTAATTATTTCAATACTTACTAAATTGTATAAATGTTACAATATCTTTACAAAAAATTATTATTTTTAATATTATATTATATTATTATTTTTAATATTATATTATATTTATTATTTTTATAGAATTTTCTTTAATTACAAAATAAAAAATAAACTTTGTAAAAAAAGGAAAATCTATACAGAGTTGTCAGAATTTTATTAATTTAACAACTGTTTCTATTTCATTAATCATCTAAATATTTCCTTCTTTCATAATGATTTCTTTCATTTCTGAAACATTTCAAGAAACTTTCATTTCTGATTAATAATTTCTAAATATTTAATGTATTTTTTATAGAAATTAAATAGAAATAAAGTATAATTTCCTTTTAATTATATTTAAATTAACAGAATGCAAGACATTTTAATGCATTATTATAAAACTTCATAAATAAAAAATACTATTTAAATAACTACAAAATTAAAAGCATGTATATTTCTGCTGTCAATACTGCTAACCGATTGTCATATAGATATTAAGTATACATATTTCTTCGTAAACAAGGCTACAAAAAACTAAATACCATATGCATAAAGTAATGAAAATATATTATTTAATACTTATCAGTGATGCATTATTAATTTATTAAATTAAAGTTACCACAAATCATTAAGTTATGTTTTCTTTTTAATTTTGTATTAAAATGGACATAAAATAATTTTATAATTAATATAATTATACCAAAATTATATTTCTCTTATCATTGTTAAGAATTAATACTTCTAAAATTATTTTTATTCGTTTTTAAATAATAAATAATGATTTCAATATTTATGCAGTTCAAAATAAAAATTTTAAAAAATAAAATCTCATAACTAAAGTAAAAAGTTTTAATTAAAAAAATGTTTTATTTTTGATTATTTAAAATATGTTTATAAATAAATAATTAAAAAATTCATATTACTTTATAATTCTGTAATTCAATATTTTAGTTGTAATTTAAATGATAATTTACAGAGAATTTTTTAATTAAAGGGTTTTATATGTAGAATAGGTTGATAGAACTGACTAAGGTATTTTAAAACTAAATGTTTTCAAACATAATAATTTTTATTAATAATTTAAAATGTAATATTTCGTGAAAAAAAAAGTATCTAAAGAGTGCAATTACTTTTAACTATGCTTTCAATTATTAATTTCAATATTAAAACCATAATATATAATGCATATAATACTTTTGTTACAAACCGTTATTATGGTTTGTGAAAATGACACACTTCAATTAAATAGCCCTGATTTTAACTCTTTCGACTACTACGCTTGGAACGTAGTTGAAAGATTTTTTAACAGTTCCAAATACCATAATATAATACTTTTATACACTACTGGTGCATTTTAATGGCATTATTTTGATTATTCTAGCTAGTGCATAGGTTGTTGCCATGTTTAAGATCTTTATATTCTTGGAACATTTAATTTATTCTATCTGAATTGGCATTTGTCTGCTGATCTTAGCAAATATCTCATAAATACTACACATTCGTTCAGCGTTGAAATTACCCATAAATACAAAGAAGCAACGAAAACTTTATTTACAAAAGCAACCCAATATATGCACTTTCATAGTATGTTTTATTCAACGCAAAAGACTTCTAATGTCCATTATTAAAATTTTCAATAGATAAAACCAAAGAAGCCTTGTTTCTAAACATTATACTGTCCCCATCTCAATTCAAATTTTCCAATCCAGTCGTTTTACAAAATAATTTTTTTAATAAGAAAGGTTTTGTCCAAAACTGATCTAAAAAACAAATTTGTACGTAAACAACTTCGAATCGTATACAAACGTTGATTTTCAGTAAAAATGAATAATTTGGTGACTTTTTGCATTGAGATTTAAAAACATAAAATTGATTAATAAATTAAGTTTAAAAATATATAGTGTTAATTAATTTCATTTTTTTCTTAACATTGATATTATATTGTTTTGATTATTATTATTTTAATGTAAACTAACACTGAACTACAGCAAATTAATGAATTTGATTTGAATTTGAAATATCTTAACAATTAATATTTCAAAATCAAGTTAGTTTTCCACAATATATCTTAAGCATTTTTTTATTTTTCAAGTAATGAAACATTCCGTAAACATTTAGATTAAATATTTCTCAGCTTCACTTATATTTTCAGTAATATTGAAACATCATATAGCAGATACAATATAATTTAAAAATGGTCAATTATTTATAATGTTAATATTATAATATTAAAGTTTTCTAAATATTATCTTATTGTAGTTTTGTTAATACACTATGTTTTATAAAAGTCAAATTACTTAAATTCAAAACCCAATGGAACTTTTTATTCGATGCTAATATTATCCTAATTCAATTGCTAGGTTGTCTAATCAAGGCACGTTATTAATTAGGTGAACTGAATCGAGATCTTGTCCAAACTTAATTCACGTTTGGTCCACGTTACCTCTAATCAATGAGATGCTTATCTTCACATAGAGAAATCATTCCTCAATTTTACTAAATTGAATATATTATTTCGATTTAACTAAATCAAAAAACATGTTTATCGTATTTAAGAAATCAATCCATTAAACCAGGTTGGATCACACTTATAAAATTTATTGTCCAATACTTAAATTCTACAAAAAATTATATAAGCTACTACAATTTCAAATATATTCCTTTATAACATAGCATATCACATATCATATATATATTAATTTATAATTTAAAATACAAGAAATATATACATTAAAATTAAATAGACAAACTTAATACGATTTTGATCTTTATAAAAGGTGATTAATATTTTGTGATACATTGTTTATTTATGTTATATACGGAAACAAAGTAGCAAAAAAAAACATTTCTTAAAAAATAAAAAACAATTATGATGAGATAATAGATGCATTCTAAAAATCGTTGGGTTTTTGAAATCGAAGATTACGAATTTTAGAAATATAAAATGAAACGGATTGTGTGAATATGAAAAATTGTGTCTGAAAAGTCATAAAATTTTCAATATTTTCCTATTTGGAAAAGCTATTCTAATTTCTAAAACTAAAGTTATAATTTCAGCCTAAAAACTAAAAAATTATAAATAACTTTAATTTTATTAATTTGCATTTAAGAAAAATTTATAAATGAAGCGAATAACATAGAACAATGATATTTTAAACTTATTCTTAAATTAACCAAATTGTTAAATTATTCGTTAAAGTAATAATGCAATATAATAAGATTTTATTATATGATTATTATATATATTATATGATTAGTAATATGATTGTATTACAAGAAATTATAATCAATTGTTAACACTTTATATGTATATAATAACAGCAAATTTTTATTATATTTACCGTTGATTTAATTATAATTTATTATAATTGTTTTTAAAAATATAACATTACAGTTAATCATATTTATTATCAATTTTATATGTTAATCCAACCAAAAATATATTTGGTCACTTATTCGGTCACAGATGGCATTACTTTTTTCAGAGTTTTTGTACGTGACGAAATTATAGAATTTTTGTCTACACATGCAACATCATTTATAAAAAACCGATAAAATTTATGATTATTATTTTACGTAATTATTTTACATAGAATTTAAGTGAAATTTTCTAAGTTTCATTATCCATCATTCTCAAATATATCAGAATCAATTTAAATTTTGACCTTTAAATATAATTTTTATTTTAAGCAGCTCTTTGCACGATATACATTTTGCAAAATTTATCTTAGAATCAATATAATACTGTACATCTTTTTTTTACATTTGACATTTTTATATATTACATGCATGACTGCCATACACATAATTTTCACATATAAAGTATTGATTATCTCAAATAACTTATAACTTATAGGGATAAACCAAAATAAAATATTGTGTTAGTAAAAAGTTGCACATATTTTACTCGATAACGTAATTCAATAAAGTACTTGTACGAATTTTTGCATATTTTAAGTACGTTTATGTGTAACATTTCAGAAAAAAAATTATTTTGTAAAATAAAATTTATAAATCAATAAGCATTAAGAAACCATTTATGAACTATTAATAATGAATTATAAATGTTAATAATTCACTCCTTATAACTTGAAAAAATCTTAATGTAATAACTATCACGCTAACTGTTTATCTGACATTTATAACAAAATTAAATTCATAAATAAGCAAACGTAAAATTAAATCTGTATTTTAAGTTAATTAAAACAACTACAGTTAATTGTATGTGTTCTGATTCGCAAAATGATTTTAATTAATTTTACAATACACAACCAGTTTTCTTCATAGTCACATTCCTATAACTAGGAAATCATTTATTGATCATTTTAATTAAACTCATAAAATATAGAAAATTTAGATTACAATTTACACATCAAACAACAAGTCAAAATTCTATTGTAATTAAATCAATACGTATGGAAAATATCGACAACTGTTACTGAATGTAATATGTGTAATATGCGTGATGAAAATGTAATAATTTTATGATGTATTTATAACCAGGAATTCATTAACATAATTTCTTCTAAAATTTCTTCAATACGCGAATAAATAAAAGTGATACAAATTAAATTATGATAAATTACAGTATTATTTCGTTACTGCCACTCTGAATTGAATTCTCACTATATTGAATTAATAAAAATTGACATTTGATTTTTAAAAATAAAAATGTTTACGAAATTCGATATGCAAATAGTCTTAACAATCTGCAATCCAATATTTGAAACAAAATAATGGAAAATATACGAAAAAATGTACTCGATGGCAAACTCTATTATCAATTAACAAATAAATAACGTTATATTAAGCTGAAATTCGATTTATATGCAATTAGAATAATATATATTCGCTAGCACGTTTTTTTTATTCCATATTTAACTTCCCAAATACATCTACAATAATAGATTTAAATGAAATTAAAAACGCAATCCAATATAAAAAATAACATCCAAATTTCTTTTCAATTATACAAATTATTTGTAACGTTAAAATTATAACATTACATGTCTGTAGGAAAATAATATGAAATATCATTAGATACCATTAAACCTTTATAATAATTTTATATTCACTATTTGTCAATGAATTATCACACGAGTAAAAAGAAAACTAATAAATATATTATAACATTTATAATAAAAAGCGATCCTCCTGCTTCAATTCTGTTTTCTCGCGAATAATTATAACATCTTATGCTTTGCAGTCTCTAAAGAAAGAAGTAGACTGGGACAAATCTACCGAAGAACGTAGCACCAGTGGTGATTTATCCACGGACTACAGGCTCCCACCGGATCCGGTAAGTCTTTTTGTACCTCAAACTATATACATTTCGTTATTTCAAAACTTTGTATACTTTATCGATTATATATTATCGTTCTTGTATTTCTCTTTGCTCTGCATATCAAACATTACAACCGCCAGCTCAACCCTGCGCTCGTTTGCAATCGTCGATAAAGCAAAGTCGTTAGGTTGTCGATGATAATATATATTTTTTTTCATTCCTATTTTATTCGCATTTTTCTGTTTTGATTTCCAACTTTAGTATATGGTTTTTGTCCCTTTATTATTTAACAATTTTTGAAAATAATTAAAAAATTTAAATAGCATCACGTTACAATACCGTGTCGCGTAATTTGCGTTACATGTCTCTCTTAAAATTTGAGGTCGTCTTTCTACTTGATATAATATATATGTATATACATATATATTAATGCATTTTTGTATGTATATATGTATGCACATGATACCGATACGTCCTGGCGCCATAATATGCGCACGAATTTGTATCAACAATTTCGTTCACCGAAGAAAATAGCCGAGCATAGAAATGATACAAAACTGCATGTAGGTTTGCTGCATGTGCCCAAATGCTTCGCTATCCGCTGCTCTTCCCATTGAATTCATATAACACATCATTTCGTTCATTCGATGACATGATAAATTCGAAACCGCAACGTCCAGTTAATAAGTCGTCTACACATGTCAAATAATTCTTGCACTTATTCGAGTCATTAATTTATGTTAACTGTTTTATCCAATAGTAATGTTCCATAATGAACAAATTCAAAATTAGCGCAGCACGTGGGACAATTGAACGAGTGAGACAGAAATTAATATTTGTCTTCTTCGATTTTGCGCTACCACCACTCCCTTACCCAATGATCACATCCTATTGAAATAAAAATTGTTTCCATTCATAAATTTTTTTCTGTCCCGCCTTTATTTTTACATCACATACAAGAGGATTTTAATCATGTCAAACAAGTGTTCGATCAATGAATGAATAGCAAAACTAACTTGCAAAACATGCTTAGATCCTAATTCTAAAGAAATGTAATTTTTTCACATGATTCAATTCAAACAATTCATGATTTTTTTAGCTTCTAAATTAATTTTTTTTTTTTTTTTTTTTTTTTTTTTTAACATTTTTTTTTTTTCTTTTTTTTTTTTAAAACCTTTGAAGAAGAGATAATATTAAAAAAAAAATAAT
>JABFOX010003320.1:0-10441 GCA_022817665.1 Axea sp. ZL-2020
ACATATAATAATAATAATAATAATAATAATATTATTATTATTATTTTGGTTGGTATTGTTATCATTATTAGCATTATTTAAAAATAATTTGTTTTGTATTAAAGAAACTTTTTAATATAGCATTAAAAAGAGTTATTTATGTATATTTATTATTTATTATATATATTTCACTGTAATTTATGTTATTTTAATTAGAATAATAGTCTGATTTGTAAAAGTTACCATCTCCGGGCTGTGATTAAATAATATCACGTCAACAAGGTAGCGTGGCCGAGCGGTCTAAGGCGCTGGTTTAAGGCACCAGTCTCTCCGGAGGCGTGGGTTCGAATCCCACCGCTGCCAATTTTTTTAACTTAAAATTTTATAATTCCATTTTTTTATTTTTTAATAATAAATTAATCAATATAAAATTATGTTTAATACACTAAATTTTATTTTTACAATTTAAATTTTATTTCATTTCTTTTAGAAACTGGACCAATTTCCAATAAAGCTGATATTTGGGCATATGGAATTGTTGTGTGGGAAATGATATCTTTAGTCCCACCTCACTGTGAAGATTTGGATGATTCTGTTGAAGAAATATCTTTTGAAGATTCATTTACTTCATTCATGCATGCTTATGAAAACAAAGATCCAAATACAAATACGGAAGATATGATAAATTCTCACTTAAATAAATCTATTGCAAAATTAGGTAATATATGCTACTGCATCCTTTTGAAATTATTATTTGTATACATAGATATACAGTTTTGTAAAATTCATTAATTAATAAATACTCCTCAATTTTTTAATTTTATTAGTACAATGCTCAATTTTAAATATTTAATACAAAAATTAAGATAATGTTGAAATAATATTTACTTTTTAGGAACACGCCCAGCATTGCCAGCTATTGACTTATCAGTGGATTATAATATTATTCTTGAACTATTTTATGCTTGCACGGATGTAGATTATATAAGTAGACCAAGTGCAAAAGGAATTACTATGTTTTTTAAAAACTATGCTAAACAATAATCAATGTTTAAAGAACTGATTTAATTAATTCAAAATTAAATTAAATTATATTAATTTTATTTCTTCATGCAAATAATTTAAAGATAAATGATAGTGAACGAAAAGTTATACATTTGACAAGTTTATTTAATCATTTGCATTCCAACAACATTCATTAAAATGCCACTTCGGTAACAACAGCAAAAGTTATAAATATACTAACTATTAAAAGAAGAATTAAAATTATTTTGATTTTCCTCTGAAAATAAAAATTAATTTTTTATTTAATAATTATGTTATTATCCAAATATAGAATATTATAACATTTGCATTATAATTGAATTACAAACATACTCTTCTATATTTCTTTTTTTGTATTCGTGCTGCGGCAAGTTCTGTACGTCCAGAATCAATGTTGTCTATAACTTTTCCAGCAAAATATTCCACTGAATCTATTTGTTCACCCTAAAATGAATCATTTTTATATAAGTAATATTAAGCATTTCTTATAATCAATATAGCAACATAAAATTAAATTAGATTTGTTTGTAAATGTTTGATTAAAATACATGATATAATTTTATAAATAAAATGTTTTTATTGTGTATACCTGCTTTTCAACTAAAAATGCAAGTTCTGAAAACATATCTCGTATTTCTACAATAGACTTTTCTAATTTCTTCACTTCTTCGTGTCTGTTTTGTATTTCTAATAATTGCTGCTTAGCCATTTTTGTATCTTGCAAAATCTTAAAGAATAATTTTTTTATTTACAAAAAAACAAATTTATTAATATTATATTATTTTTTAGTTATACAATATACTTGAATATTAATTACTTACATTATCAACAAATAAATTGGTTTTTTCTGAATCTATTAATTCAGTTAATTCTTCACTGGTAATGTTTTTTCTTACTAGGATTGTTAAAAATAAATGTATTAATTTAATTAATATTTATTAATTCTAGTATTATTTATATTTTCGCTAAAACATATTATAACAATACATAATTATTTAATGTATGTATTTAAACTTACTCAAAGCCCTTTGCTGATGAAGTAAAGATGAACATTTATTGTGATACTTAACTAAAGATTCATTATAATCCATCATAATATTTGTGTACATTGTTAGCATAGTTCGATATTGTATGGCCTGAATTTTTACATGAATTGGTGCATCTTGAACACCATTTAATTCTAAATCATCATTTCCAAAAGATTTACCCATTTCTATTACAAAAAGATATTTCTTATCAAACAAAATTATTTGAAATATATTATTTAATCATAAATTAAATTTTATTTCAACATTTTAAATAATACCATTTACAAAAATATTGTTTAAAATAATAAAAATAATTATTATACATACATTTTAAATTATAAAAATATTTTCTTTAACGAAATAACAATTTTCAAATATATAGAATTTAAATATTTGAATACGAATATATCATTTATCTGAACATAAATGTTTTATAGTTTTAAATTAATGCATAAAAATAACAATTCATATTGGTCTTATATAATTTAACCTCCTGAAAATATCTAATATTTATCAGTATTGTGCGAAACACCTCTATCATTATATATACAAGTGTGCATTAACAAAGTCAGTGTGCAGCAAGAAACGACAGCGCGTTAACAGCTGTCTTGTTAGTTCGTTTATTTTGAACATGTCAACGATATTTGACTTTCGAACAAATGTCATGTGCTTTGATGTGCTTTTTTTTTAAACATCACACCGATAATTTTTCTCTGCAAAGTCAAACACCTGTGTTAATTTTAACTGTAGACAATACTCAATCATTTTAAGGTTATGTTTACAATTATGTTTAATGAAAACATTTAAATATGGAACAACTTGAAATATTTTCGAAACTCAATTTACAAAATGTATCTGAAAATTGGGTCAATTTGATCTGGGCAGATAATTTTCTAACTTTTTTCGAACCACCAGAAAATTATCTTTTGTTTTTAGAGAATGAGAATGTGAATTATTTTTTAAAAGAAATATGCTCAGTAACCAGACAGTGGGTGAAAAGTGCTTCAGATGATCCTGATTGTGATGTATCTTGGAGGACGTTGAAAACTACAAATGTGAATACCAAAAGTTTATTAGCAGTTTTAGGTTACATAATTAAAATAGGTCAACGGTCTGGTGCAAATGAGGATTCTCGCCAATCTTGTCTCAGAGCAACGTCCTTGTATTTGACCTTGCTCAGCATCCCTGGGAGTAACATTCATGAAATTTTTCATCCCAATTTGTTTCATCTTGCTATAAATACCTTCAAATTACTGGAATATCTAGTGCCAATGCATAAAAAGCCAAATAAAAATGCTGATCTTGCAGATTTGTACAATGATATAGAAGATGACTTTAAAATGACCTTGACTCAACAGGAAAAGGTAACTTTAACTCAGGGACTAAACAGTATTATGTATGATATGATCAATACACTGCATAATTTTTATTTAAAAGATCATGAAAGATCTTTAGAGGTATTGGTTAATTGTTTGGTGGAAATAGCCAAAGCTGAAACTAACATCAACCCTTTAAATATCGGCATTAAATCTTCTACGGCTTGTCTTGCCTCGTTGTCATATAATGCTTACATAGCTCTCAAAGATCTTTGTTATCCAAATCATGGTTCTGTTGACGTCACAATTCAATTAATCCTTAAGTACATTTTTCAACATATATTAATAAGTCATGTAGAATTAGCTGTTAAAAATGCAAATATTCTTAAAGAAACTATTTTAAAGTTCTTGAAAATCTTGATAGATTCCTATGAAAAAGATGCAGAAAAAGGATTTAAAATTTTAATACAGCAGATGATTTGTAAGTGCCCTGAAAGGTTAGAAGCTCGACAAAAGCAAGCTTTAGTTGTTGCAAAAATTATAAATATTTCTCAAGGAAAGTTATATCGTAATTATATAGAATATCTCGTTCTGTTTTCCCACAGTCACAAAATAACATTAAGGATTTTTGCTTTGGAAGTTACTAGTAAACTTCTGTTTGAAACGGCAAATCAAAATGATTTAAGTGCAGATGATTTGTTGGTAAGACTACAAACAAGGAAGATTTTAATAGGAATCGTTTTGTCTAAATGTTCAGATATCTCTAATATGGCCCGTGGTAAAGCCATGGCCATTTTTACCGAATTAACTGAAAAAAATAATTTGAATATTTATAAAGAAGAGTTTCAAATTATGTTTGAGAATGAAAGTAACAATAATGATCTGCCCTGTTTAAATCAATTAAAATTAGGTTTCACAGAAGATGCAGATCCTTTGCCTGGATCAAATTCTATTTTGAATATGTTGTTCAAAAGAGTTGAAGATGAAAGAGCGTTGATTCGACGCAGTGCGTTACAAACCTTGAAAAATTTAGCTTATTTTAAATCAGGCATCTTTAATAAAGTTTTACCTTTGATAGGTAGACACTGTCGTGACTTGTCAATGACGGTACGCAAATTTGCAATACAAATGCTTACGCAAATGTTGCAAGAATCTCCTGGAAATGATTGTTTGTTAGAGGAATGGGTAAAATCTGTAGTGCCTCAAATTTTTGATATTGAGACAAAAGTTCAAGAAAAAGTGTTAGAATCAATGGATCAATTAATTTTAAAAGAATTAAAAATGTGGAATGAAAACTTGAAGGATGAATCTGCTGAGCTGCCATGGAGGATTATTAATAAACTGATATCTTTAGAAATGAGAAAATTTTTAATAAAGGCTTGCACGATGTGGGCAGGCAATGGCAATATAGATAATACTTATGTAACAAGAGTAAGAACACACATTGAAACTACACATGAAATTCAAGCTTGGGTGCTATTGGCGACTTTTTCTGAAAACTTTATATTAAATAACATGGACTTGTATTTCTTAAATTATAATGAATTAATAAGAAGTAACAAATATCATGTAAAATTCATGTTGGAAGTTTTAAGGAATTCTTGGCCTAAAATAGACAAAGAACTACTCCAAAGAATGCAGGCAGATTTTTATCAAAGTCTTTGTCAATTTGAGGTAAATATTTTTTTTCAATATATTTTTTATTTAAATTCCAGGTAAGTATTTGTAATACTTGTGTAAATAATTTAAATAGCTAATAATAAAGATATTAAAGTAGTGTTTGTATGGATAAGCCAACAAGTGTCTAAAATGTATTTCGTACTGAAAACTTAATACAATTTCTTATATGAGAAATACGAATTTAAATTTATTGATATTACAATAGTTACATGGTCTAAAAGTTTTTGACAATTTTTAATTGCTATCCTATCAATATATATTAATTTAAAGTTCGCTGAATTAACTATCAAAAATACATATAAACATTAGAAAAATTTATTTATCTAATAAAAATGATAGTTGTAAATTATATTTCAAAAATTTTGTATATACAATTAACTATGGAATTGTTTGTGTATAATAGCATATTACGTTCAGTAATATTATATGTATTTTATATAATATTTAAATGATACATTTTTTATAACATTATATATATAATTAAAAATCCGCAACATACAGGAAAAATCCTATTAAAATGAGTATATTTTATTATTTAACGTGTGAAATTTTATTTATATAAAAATTACAAATAAATTTTACCGAACATTTAAGCAACAGAATAATAGACAAGTTTTAAATGATTAATACTTAAATTGTAAATTTTTGTTTTATTGTTAAATTTTAACTTTATTACATTAACATTATAATGAACTGTTAGAAATACTTTTAAATTCAATCATATTTGTCTATATTCTTTTGCCTATAATAAATTGTTATATATTAGGTTGGTGCATATGAAAGGTCGGATTTTTTTTTATATGTTATTTATATTAAATGATGATCTGAAGACATTGGTGGAAGCGAATTCAACTATATCCACGAGGGAACTTGCTACCAGGATGCAAGTTGACCATACAACGATATTGCGACATCTTTCTGAAATTGGCAAGGTCAAAAAATGGATAAGTGGGTACCGCACAAACTAACCGAGCGAAATAAGCTGGATCGGTTGAACGTATGCTCGTCGTTACTAATCCGATTTCATCGGGAACCATTTTTCGGTCGCATTATTACCTGTGATGAAAAATGGGTTCTTTACAACAACAGGAAAAGCTGTGCTCGGTGGCTGGATAGGGATGAGCCTTGTGCTCATACCCCAAAGCCATCACTTCATCCACGGAAAATTTTAATCACAGTTTGATGGAATGTGACTGGGGTAATTCATTACTCGTTCCTTCGAACCGGGGAGACAATAACGGCCGAGAAGTACTGCCAGTACATTGATGAGATGCATGAAAAATTGAAAATTATACGCCCATCACTCGTTAATCGGCATGGCCCACTACTCCTACACGACAATGCTCGGCCGCATACATCGCACAGAACAATTGCGAAATTAAATGAGTTGAAATATGAAGTTTTACAGCACCCAGCCTATTCACCGGATCTCTCGCCAACCAATTTTCATTTTTTTAAACATTTGGATCGGTTTTTACGGGCTAAACAATATAAAAATGAAGACAATCTGAAAACGTCAATATCTGAATTTATTGATTCTAAAGATCAGAATTTTTTTAACACAAGCATCTATGCTTTAAAGTCCCATTGGGAAAAGTGTATTGAAGCGAATGGAGAATATTTTGATTAAATAAACAGCTTGTGAAAAAAGATATGCAGTTTTATATATTCAATTAAAAATCCGACATTTCATATGCACCAACCTAATAGTTTATACCCTGTATTAATTGTAAAAAAATAAAGACGTAAAAAGAATCAGTTTTTAAAATAGTTTAAATTAACACAAATTCTGTAATAATTATATACACATATATGTAAGAGGAGTTGTAAATGTTATATTTCTACTAGTGAAAAGTGATATATTTTTTAAAAACAATATATTAAATACAAATTACTAAATGAAATTATTGAAGTAATATTTTTATATTACAAAAAACTATTATACATTTTTATATCTAGAGAAAAAGTCTGAAATTCAATTCATTATAATTCTACGTTTAGCACATTATACGCATATACAAAATACATGGATAAATATCTCAATTAAAATCCAAAATGAATCATTGTACGTATATTTTATTAATAATTTGTATAACATGAATGCAATAGATTTTAGTCATTTAAGCAATTTGAATGCTACATAAAAATATGTATGTAATGTCCAAACAGCAGATATGTTTAAAATCTGGTGAATTCGTCTAATAAATTAGTTTTAAATTATTAAAAAGAAATGTATTTTGAAACAAATTTACTATTAATAAACTATAAATAAAATTTACAATGACAAAATACAAATTTAATGTCAAGGTAAGACTTGTAGGCAGAATGTAGGTTGCAAGGAGGCATTATAATAATTACAATCGATCACTAAAAATGCATTATTTATACATAAAAATTAAATCTAGTTAAAAGTTATTTCATACTACAAATGATACTACAAATTCAAATAAACATAATTTTAATTTATATTAGATTTTGTACTAATATATTTTCCATTTATTTAATAGGTCAATTTCGAATATATTAGTGTTTGTATAGATATTCTTGACCGTGTAATGAAATATCTCCAGACAAATGGTGAACGAGTTCTTCAAGCAAACATGCTTACTTTAATGAAATCTTCTGAAGCAAAAATCAATAAAATATTCAATGAAGATGATTCAACAGATGTATGTCCTCTTCGCGTGATATGTACATTAGGCAATTCTGCTTTAATTTGTAACGGAAATGTCACATCTTCCACCTTAAATATAATTCAAGGAATGCTTCTTGATTGGAAATCCGTACCTTTAAATTTGCAAAATTACACCATACTTAGACAATTTGGTATACAAATTTTAGGACAACTTGGAATACGAGATCGAGAAGTAGCAGAGCAAGTAACTCCCATCTTGAGTTGTCTCATGTGTCAGACATCTGACGAACAGTCATTATTTGAGACAACAATTCGCGTTAATGCAGCAAAAATATTAGCTGACCTTTGTGAAAGATTCACAGCTTTAGTAGAACCATTTCTGCCTGAAATGTGCATCTGTATGAAAGATCCAAATCCTCGAGTTCGTGAAGCCATTGTCGTAATTTTTATTCAACTTCTATTGGAGGACTTCATTAAAGTCAAGGGCTTATTCTTTTTTCACATTCTAACAATGATTTCAGACCCCGATGAGACCATTAGGGAATTGACCGTTTTCCTCATCAAGGAAAGACTTATTGTAAAGAACAAAGCCTTGATACATCAGCAATTCATTAGAAGCATGTTTCATTATAATGATTGCACGTCACATCAAAAAGTAGGCGAAATGAAAATGTCAGAAAAGGAAAAAGCCGTTCTGATGTTGTCTGGTATACAAAATGAGTCGAAAAGACGAAACATATATGATTTTATGTTGGAACATGTGGATCCCCTAGGCAAGGTGAAACTAACTGAAAATCTCACCAGAGTGGTGCTGCATGGATTTTGCGACGATACTTTAACAATTGATGGAGAAAATGAGAAGTGTCTTTTGAAGGATACGCTGTATATTTTATCTAGCGATTACATACAACCAAATTTCAATACTAATAAACAGAACGATGATGAGATGCAGGAGGAAGGTGTGACGCCAGCTAATGTACACAACAATGTAATTAACTGTTTGATGGAATCTACAAAGACATTTAAATTACAACATTTAATGCCAATGTTAGTCAAACTCGAATTAAAATTAAAGGACTCCAAATCGTCTGTTTTGACAGATATAAATAGATTTTTTGTTCAACTTGTCTTAGAATATAATAAAGAACCATTTATGGCTCTGTTAAACGAATATCCTGAATTGGAAGAAAAGATTGAAAATATAAGGTATCTGAATAAATAGATCTCTTTTTGTTTATATAATTTATCATTTTAAAAATATGTGTATATTTTCAGAAAAAATGGGAAAAAACAATTAACTGATGAAGGGAGTAAAGGAAGCGATGATGAAGGAGGTAGAGATCTTAAAAAATCTTACATGAATAAAAATAGTAAAGAATACCGAGCTACTGTTTTATTACCACGCCTAACAAATGAACAAATTTTACAATTCTCACAAATATCGTAAGTACAAGAATGGATATTATGGATCATTTTTCTTAGCGTTTGTATAACAATTTTACTATCTGCTTGTAGAACTAAACCAAGTAATCAAACAGAATCACCTGCCATTTCTGATATAATAGCTTCAAATGTGGCAATTTTACCAACTCCTTCGAAACGATCAAAAGTATCTAGAAGTCGGTCATCATCAATATCTTCTATTAGTACGTATGCTTCAATGCGTGAAATGACAAGTAGTACCCCTATACCTTTTGAAACTAATGAATCTAATTATGAATCACATAATAATGTAATTTTAAAAAATATTCAAAATAAGTTGCCGGAAATCACAGATGATGAATCGAGTGATTCTGATGGTCATTCGAAAGGTAATGGTTGTACATAAGCCTCAAAAGATTTGATTGTAAAATCAAGTTAATTTAATCGTACTATTTATATGTAGCATAAAATTAGTATTTCTATATTTTACATAATTTTATAAGATTTTGTAGATATCTAAATATCTTATATCAATGATTATTAAGTATAATTAATAAATTAAAAATTATGTACGTTTTAAATAGAAACAATTATGTTAATGTCAGACTTTTCCAGTGATACTACAATAAATTAATTTATGCTCAATATAATTTTAAATACCGAGAACTGTCATTATATATATAATACAATTATAATTTATGTATATATATTATACAAAGATGTATGCACATATCATTTCGTTATAAATACATACTGAAGTATACAGTCTTTTTACAATAAAACTTTTTTATCTTGATTTCAGAAATATGAAGTATACAAAATTATATAAACTAGTATTGTAATATATACACTTACCATGAAGTTTACTTTTCACGGAATACGATGTTTGTGATATGCTGTATATTCTATTTTCAAGTTCTTTTTGTATTTCTGAAACATAATTTATTGAAAGAAAAAAGAAATTGATATATACGTATAAAGTATCAGAAATGAAAATATAATTTAATTAATAATATATAATACGTTAATATATTTTTATATAATATCAGTAAAGTATCTTGCAAAAATATGTAAATATTTATTTTCATGTTTAATAATAATACAAAACGTATTATTCCATAAATAAAAAAAAAAAATTTAATTAAAATTACCTTTTACTTTTCTTACATTTTCCTTTTTTTGTTTTTTTAATTTCTTCATTTTTTATTTTTTTTACATTTTTTACTTTTTTATTATTCCTGTCTTTTATATATCTTTTTTTTTTTACTTTTTTTCATAATTTCACTTTATTCTTTTTTTTTTTCTTATTTTTAACTTACCACTTCTCTTTCTATTTC
>JABFOX010003321.1:0-10441 GCA_022817665.1 Axea sp. ZL-2020
AATTATTAGCTAAATTGTATTATAATAGTTATTTTCGGTACAATTTTCACGCGAAAAAAGTATAGTTATTTTGATTTATAGTACTTTTAAATATTTGTCTGAGGTATAGGGGGTATGGATATTGACAACTAATGAATAATACTTCAAAACCAAGAAAATGAGGAAATAAAAATGTTGGTCCAATTTTTAATGTTTAACTCTTTTTATTTACTAGTTTAAAATACTTATTTACCACGATGTATAATTTCAAAAAATAAATAAATAAAAAAAAATAAAGTTAATGATTTAGAAAACATACAAAACAAAAAAAATATAAAATAAGACACTTTTTACGTACCACTTCAGGTGCATTGATCACTCCTGTATTGTATCCGAACTGCAACATGCCAAGAACCGCTGCTAGTATCGCGTAAGACAGGAAAAACGTCAACCCCTGCAAAATTCAAAGTATATCTTATTAAAATATTTCTTATGAGAAAGACTCGAACAAAATTAAAACGAAATAAAAAAGGATTTAAATAAAAACAACGAAAAATGCTAATAATAACATGTTGTTTATTTATTTATTTTTTCTTATTATAATATAGTATAACATAACATAATAAATGTACGTAACGAAATAATATAAATTAACATAACATAATATAACAGAACATAACACAACGCACATCATAACATAATACAACATAACACATTATTGTGAAATAATTCAGAAAATAATTCAGAAAATAATGCAATTTAATTTAACACAAACGTAAGAGAAATAAATATTTATTTTCAGGCATGTATAACCGCTACATTGATTTAGTGCAACTAAAACAATATAATTATAATGCAGGATAACTTAAAATGAATTCGTGAAAGATATATGACTGTGCTTCATAATTGGCATAAATTTACCTGCTCGAGCAGCCTCAATTTTCTTCGATGTGAATGTTCTTCCAGACGATCCACATATTCTCGCAATTCTTCTATTTCTTCTTTAACTTGCTGAACCGTATCAAGTTCGTGCTGCGAATTATTAATTAAGTTTAAAATTTGGCATAATTATATTGATTTTCATATACAATGAATATTATTTCATTATATCATTTTGAATTTTTTACAGCCTGCCTTCTAAAACAATTCTAGGTAAAAATGATTAATATTTATACTATTTAATCTGCTCTGTTTTAAATTTTCAATGATAAATTCTTTCTTTGGATAGAATTGATCATTACTTTTATAATTTGTTGAAAAAAATACCAAAAAGGTGTAAACATATATATTGTATTGTATTGCATTAATTCAAGCAAAACTCTTATAATAGCATGGACTTTGAATATGTATATTTTCTAACACAGTAACTTTATATATTACCTAGTTTGTGCACAAAAGTATTCTTTTAAAATCACGTTTCTATGTCTTTATATTTTTTAGCGATAATAATTAATATTATTAAGTTTAATTACAAACAGAGGACATATTTAAAGAATTAAACAAATTTCCATTAAAATGTGTAATTTAACACATTTGTAATATAAATTTGATTAATATTTTGCTTTGCTATTATTAATATTAAATATTTTTAAGAGCTCTCCAAATATCTTCGATTATATAAAATACAGTATTTTATGTACTTCGTTTTGTTTTTGTAATAAATTTCGTTTCTTATCTTCAATTTATACAGGTAACTTAAATTTATAAATCTGTAAATTACAGTTTATTCAACAAGAAAGTAACCATCGTCGTTTGATGATGATGCTACGTAACGTTGTCTGTATTATGTAGTTTTATTATTTTATATATTTATGGGTGATTTTCACTGATGAGAATAGTGAATTTTTTAATTTTTTGATGAGTGAATTCCTTATAAATTATCTGAAAAGGCCCAAATTTATATATAAAGCAACTACAAAATATATACAGAACTCAGAATAATCGTACAGAAATGGATAAAATGGTAATTAGAGCTTAGGAATATGGAAGAATTGTTTGAAAGAAGGCAAAAGCAAATCTGTGTCTTTTATAAAACAATTTAGAACTTTCTTTGAACTGTGCGTAAACAACACTAAAAGAAAGGAATTTAAATCTTTGAATACGATTCAAAGTTATTTGGGTGAAAAAAATTGTTTATTAGATTAGTTTTGAAGACAAATTTATTTAATAAATTACCACTGAATTCAACAAAGGAAACTTTGGGTTCTAATTGAAGCAATGTCATTTTTATAGACAAATAGGATTCTTCAGCGTACAGTGAAATAGACTGTGAAGGTGCCTTTACATAGGATTACTACAGTAAATACAGTTTTGATGCCTCTTTGAATTTACAGATAATTTATACATTAAAAAATGTATAATATTTGTCATATCAAATGTTTTCGTTCAGATATAACAAGTTGAGTGCTGTAAGCAAACAATTATCCAAAAGATGCAGCAAACCGTTCAATAGTATGACTAGATAGAATATTAATTAATTCTGTAATGACATATAAAATATGTGCCAATAAAACTAAATCAAAATCTAAGCTTTTTTTCTAAATTACAAATGTCACTGTCTTGTTGAACGGACTGTAGTTCAATCAATTATTCTTTGAAATGTAGAAGTCATGAAATTCTAAAACTTAGATGACATTCACAAACCTGAAAAAATATAGTTTGATTATTTAGTAACAATTTTATTATTTTAGTAACATTCAGTAAATTAATCGAAATCGAGTGAGCAGTTCAATGGTTTAGAATAAGAGTTGCTGTTAAAATGGCGCATATAAAGAAGCCTTCAATCGTACCTTAATTGCAACCATATCCCGTTTTACTTCGCTGACCTCACTCTGGCAAGACTCAACGCTTTTCGTGAGCTCCTGTAGCTGCGAACGAATCTCACACAGAGCTACGGTAGTCTCGAGCTGGCGGTCACCACGCCGCTGCAGCTCATCCAGCTTTGCACTCAAGTTCATACTCATCACGCTGACCTGTTTCTGCAGACTATGCACATACATTTTCGTAAACTTAAAGTTTTTATTCATTAATCATTAAACTTTGCTTTCATTGTCAACAACAAATTTACTGCTAATCTTCATCTTATCTTAACATCAGGTTCATGACAAATGGTTTCGAGATTATTTTTTAATAAATATCATTCGTGTGTATAAGTTTTAAGTAATAGATTGGGTTTAATTTAATTATTAAATTATTTAATTAAATAAAATTACACAGCATTTAATTATTTAACAGGAAAACTGTGTATTACACGTATTAAATTAAACATACGGTATACTTGCTTAGTTTATTATAATTTCAGTAATTGAACAACCAAACATTCATTTATTTATAAATTATCTTATATAATTTATTACAGTTTATATTTAAAAACATATTTTCTAGACCATGAATAATATTTTAACAAGTTAATTTACTATATACCAAAGCATACTTCACATTGGCATACTGAGAATACTATAGAATCGTTAGTCCTCAATTCTTATTTCAAAATTAAAAACTATACAGTTCAATAATAAAAAAAAAGAAAAAAACAAAAAAAAACAAACAAACAAACAAAGAAAAAAACAATTTATACAAATATTTTGGTCAAACAAAGGATCATAAGAATGACTCAAAATATTATTCTGTAAATTTGATTTGATATTTCTGTAAATTGATATAATTATACTTCTAATTAATATCTGTAAATTTTAAATAACGTCTGAATTCATGAAATAATTGTAATACGTTTACAAATATGGTCTTGAATCGTACATTTGAAGAGGATTTTACAATGCAAGCCATCGATTTGTTGAAGAATGTAATAAATATACAAATGAAAAAAAGATTCGTATATAATATTAACTTTATTAAGAAGAAATCAAAGTTCTAGTCACACAATTAACATATTTTTAATTATTATTTTTTAATACAACATATGTTTTAATATTTTAAATATTAAACGATGTTTATGTACAGGGGAATCAGGTTTAACAGAGTAATACAATTTTAACACTAAAACGTTTATGGCATCATTTGTATCACCTCGAAAACCCGACAAAATCTTCCTGCTAGAATTTTATCTTGAGAATTACTTTTAAAAAATCTTCAAAAATGAAAATATAAACAATGTTTTAAAATGGCGTAGTTATGTTTCAGTGAATTTATTTTTCTTAAAATTTGTAATGTCGGTAAAAACAACTTTGACGTCTTCTTAAGAAAGTGTGAATGCACTATACAAGGTCTGTCCGGAAAATAACAATACTGAAAAACGTGGAGACGCGGGCAGATGCCAGGATAGTGAAGAATTTATTCTACGCATATGAGTTGTGGAAGTTATTTGGCAACCGCTGCAATTTGAAGAATAAGTGTTAAACAAAATTCTTTTATTTACAGTCAAGTTTTGCGACAAACTAAAGAAATCAGCTATGATTTAAAAGGCATTCGAGAATTAAGCCATGTATAAACCGCATATCTAAATTTGCCGCTTCTCATAAAATCCTAACCAGGCAAATGAAAGATCAAATCCATAGTAATTGCTTGTTCTGCCTCTGAGTGTGTTCATGAAAAATGTCCGTCAACTGGACAACCTGTCAATGCTATAATTTACAAGAGAGTATTTCAACGTTCTATTGCTACCACTTGGAACCATCATCACGACAATGCACTAATTCTTGCATTGAAAGTGAAAGATTTTTTAGCCATGCATCACGTGGAAGTGTTACCAAATCACCATGCAGTTCCTCAAACCTCTCTTTATTCAACTGTTTCTCTTCTCTCGGTTAAACGCGGCTTGAAAAGATACCATTTAAGAATGTAAATAAAGTAGAAGCTGCTGTCACGCAGCTTCTAAAATATATTTCAATATTATCGTTCAATATGAGGGATACTAAAAATGACAGTTGCTGACGACAGCGTATCGACACTCAAGGAATCAATTTTAAAAGTGTTTAACCCATTAACTGCCATGATCCACATTTGAAATTTGTTTTCAACGATCTTACGCGATTTTTTTTTAAAATCATTTTATTGAGCATTTTATTGCGATATCCTGATTTGGGGATTGTGATGAAAACCAAAATATTTTAACAACAAAACATAATTTGAATATAATTATATTGTTACATAACCTTTTGTGTATATATAACTTTTTCTGTCAAAAATTTCAGCAAACAAAATTCGGCATTTAGAAAAGGGTTAGTAATGGATTAAATCTCTGTATTATTAAGGTCAATAATATTTGTTTTGAGATATAGTTTTATTATTTTCGGGACAAACCCTGCAAGATTTGCAAACTCTGATAGACTCTGCAAAAATTTATTATCACAGTCAATAATATTTGTACAAATGTCTTATTTTCCTATTAAAAATAATACATATTTGAAAATTTAAAGTATATATACACTGTTGTACATATATATTAATATAATTATTATATTAATAATTTGTATAGAGTAGTTTTTTTCCATATATATACATAGATATATATGGAATCTATCAATACATTAATCTCGTTCTCAAAGAAGTACAATATAAGGAATTTCATTCGTGGTCATAAAAACATGCATTTGTATATCATCGTTTATTAAAAAAAAAATGATATTTCAATTTCTAAATCACAATGATATACATTTTTTTATAAAATATTCTCGAAAAATTTGTCTGAATTACTTTCATTAAAACTATTGCTATAAAACTGCCGAGTTGTGTAATTGTTTAATCCATCAATACATAAGTAGAGCATCCACAAATAAAAAACACATTTTTAAACGTAGCCAAAACTCGGCAGAACAAAGTGTGTTTGTACTTTTGCCATCTCTATTTCTTTGTGTTATATTTTTTAATATTAACAAATTATAACATACGCAATATACAAATGCCACTAAAAAAGCAGTGTTGTATGGTTTTGTAAATGGTAGTTTGACAAAAAAGCTATTGCAAGGTGCTTGTGACAGTGCACATTGGACGGAAAAATATTGCAGATCAAATTCAATCGCTATTAGAATTGTACGCTGAAAATAGAACTGAATATAATATTTTAAAATAACGGTGATTATGAAGTCAGATAAATCGCAATAATTTAATGTAAAAAGATGATTGTGGCCTACAAATTAAAATTTTTTTTTTTTTATTATTTATAAATATGATAAAATAAAACATTTGACACAGAAGTGCAACTAACGTGTTGTAATGAAATAATTCACTTTAAATTGTTTTCAAAAATGCGAAATAAATTGTATCAGTGAAATTACAAAGTCAGTTTTAGTAGGCTATTTCAAAATGTGTGATCTGTCAATGGTTTCTAACTCGTAATAAATTTACATTATAATCATTATAATTTTAATTTCACAGCATTAAATAATTTCACTCAATTTTATAAAAAGAAATAAAGAAATTTAACACAAGAAATAGCAGTTTAATATAGATTTTGTAGGATCTCGTAAATATGAAATACTTCCATATTTTCAATTTCCATTAAACCGTAATAAAACTGCATGTTGATGAGTCTGATAAAGCCAATATTAATGATTTCATATATGTAATACTTTCCTGTAAAATATATCATTTTAAGCCACACAATACTATTCATAAAACGAATTGGCATATTAATATATAAGATGTTAAAATAAAATTGAAAATAAGGATATAATTAATTGATAATTATTTGAATTCGATAAGATCAACCATGGAAAATCTTGTTTGAAATTTTTTAAAACATTATTCACAATTAATATACATTAATTAGATTTTAAAATTGTTTTAATTATATTGAAAACATAAAGTAACTTATATATATATATATATATATATATACACGATATATATACATATAAATACGTATATATATTTATATGTACACCTTGCAGATTGTTCGAAGTCCTGCTATATTTGAAAATACATTAGACATAAATTTGCGTCAACTAGTTATAAAATCAAAGGTTAGTTTGGATAGTTTTACTACTTTCGACGGCAATATATATTTATGTACACCACATCCTTAATATTAATCATAATTCGTACCTACAATTTGGATAGAAGTATATAAAACTGTTATAGTCAAATCTCTAACCTTTTCAAACTTTAATATTTATGTTTATGTAACCTATTGAAATTTTCTATCATTCCAATATCATTCATTTATTTGTTTACAGTTTTATTTTCAATGCAGCTTTATCGGACCAGGAACAAAATTTTCCATAGCTAGTTTTCTACAATTAAGCTTATCTACATGATGATATAATTTATTATGTTAATAATAATTAACCGTGAAGATAAGTATAAATTTGGCTTCATCAGCATCCAAAATTGATCTACGTAGACAACATTAGGTTTTAAATATAATTTTAAAATGATAATCTTTATTAAAACATTTTATTTTTAAATGTAATTTTGCTTTTATTTGAATTCGTTTCTTGCTTTAACAAGATTTTATGAGAAATTATTTTCTGAAAATATTTGACAAATTGTATTAAATAAAGTATATAAAAATAACTCTTGGTAATATACTGATAAATCATTAATTGTTATAAGTATGTTAAATTATTTGGTTATCAAGTTTAAACAAATCGTACGGAGTTTAGTGAACTTATGTTTAATAAACTTAATGTCTTTGATTAATATCATTAAAACTTTAATTGATATTCTTATTATAAAAATTTAAATGTATATTTACTCAACAAAATTGTTATATTATTTCAGTAAATATGCTACATTTTTATAAATAAATCAATTGTTTTTCTACAACAAAATTAAATAAATATCAAATTCAAAAGAAAATTATAATTCAATTTTTATTCTAAATCTAATTTAAAATTTATGTAATTTTATTGTATTAGTACTGTCAACATTTAATTAAGTAAATGTTTTTTCATATTCTTAGTACTTATATAAGTATTATTCGATCACAATTACTGTTAATTGTTGTACATTTTTAATACAGGTTGATTAAAATTCATCGCATTAAAAATATCACCGTAACTTTATTTAAGAAAAATAGGAATATAATTCTGAATTCATCAATAATATACTAAGGTGTAAAACTGTATATTAATTTTTTACGTATTTTAACAGTATGGACAAGCCCAAAAGTTGATCAGGTTTAGATATTTACATGCTTAGTAATAATTATTTCTAACTGATAAATCAACATTTATAACTAATTAATTCTGTATGAATAACAGTCACGTTATAAATATTATTAGTTTCAAATAAATGTACAAATATTTTTAAAACTTTTATTAGTTTATTTTAATTTCGTTATAAGTAAAAACATTTTAAAATTAATCCATTGTACATAATTTAACTTTTATATAATACAATTATAATATATATTCATATATTCATATATATTTTCAAATATAAGAATGCTTTAAATTATTCAGTAATCTGAAAAATGTTAAATATAATTCTAAAAATAACAAAAATTAAAACTTTAAAGCTTTCAGCCTCAGTCTAACTCTGTAAGTTAAAAGTTTTAATTCAAAATTATTTATTTATTTATTTAATTTTGTATCTTGAGAACTGTAATTTTTAATAACTATCATTAAGTGTATATTTTTGCATTTACTTCGATGTTGTGTATAATTTTAGTAATTTATAACACTAGTGTTTGTTTAAGTTTAATTATATACTTTATTTGGCAACATTTTAAACATCATCTGGTAAAATTATTTTACTTGACATCATTCGAAAATATTTTGTAGTAATTAATTTATTTTTATTACAAACAGATTGAAAACTGAAAAGAATTAAAACATTAAAGATGTACAGAACGATTTTCAAGTGAAAAAGTCAATAAAAATTTGAAAAATTAATCACAAGAATTCTTTCTAAGACACATAATATTTTATTATAACACAAACATATAATAAAAGTAACAGTTTTATTTTATATTAAATACTTCAACAGAACTGCATTAAAATATGTTAACTTTGTAAATATAGATTTGTTGACATTTCATAGCACATTTCTGATGAATTCTTAAATAATTTGTACAACTTACTATTTTTCAGCGCAACATTTTACAAATTGCTACCCCAGCAACGGAAAACGAACGTTCACAATGATGATAAATTAAACCGTTTATGATCTGATAAAATGATTACAACAAGTAAGGCGCTATGATATGAAACTATGAAATTATTGCAAACAGATCACATTCGTTTTAAATCTATTTTTGTAGTGATTTTAAACGCGAAGTTGCTGAAATATGATTGAATGATAATTGAATAATTTAATGTCAGATGTGCATAGCGAAGCAAAATTTTGAAATCGATTAAGGGAAAAATAAAATTGAAGCTCTGGTTTATTGCACGGTATGTGTGATAATGAGTGAACAATTCGAATAAATGAAGTTATAGTTTGCAGAAGAATGAAAAATCGTGGGTGGAATGAACAAAGGAAAACAGATCAGTTTTTCCTCCTTCTTTTCTTTGTGTCATATCTTTTTCTAAATAAATCAATAAGCAAAAATAATGATTAACAAATCACTAAATATTATCCATGATATATATGAATATCTATTAAAAATCAATAACATTTGTTTTCATTTTTCGTTCCATTTAAAATTCGTGCAGATATTTGTGCTTGTTGAGAGAATTAGATGGGACATTCACTGATTGCTAAAACATTCTAAAACATTTTACGATGAAATGAATCCAATTAAGAAATGCAGGTCTCTTTTGCACATGCAAGTGATGTATATAGAAATAACATACATTGCAGTAATGGGATTTTGAGAAATATTTGTAAAATGTCATTATTTTAAAATATACATCATTGTGGAATCATATACAAAAATTAAATGTACTTATGTGACCAAATATGTTTATTAAATTTAACATTTAGTTTATACGATTCATGCTTGCTTGATTCTTAAAAGAACATTGAACAATATCTTCAAAGAATTAGTGTAAACATTCCTGAATATTTACATCGAAATACAATTGTGTTATTCTTTTTTTAACAATGATTGCATTTTCTATTGTTAAACATATCTTCCATGTAGCAATATTTACTTTTTAGTTTGATCTTAATAAGTAACAATTTTTATTGTCAACAAGAAGCAGTTTATTGTACATTTATTTACATTTAAATCAATGCTTCAGTTTAAAATTATTTTTAGATTATGAACATAAGCTCTTGTTCTTGCCATATTTCTACCAGATGGATGCCATTTGCGCTAAACAAATGTCATGCTGATCTACATGTTACACACATCAATGATGCACCATAGATCTGGTACAGTATTGCACCAATCCTGCAAAAATATGGCAAGAATTTGATCATTTTAATAATCTATAGCCACGTCATAAACGTGTCATGTTTGCTTTTTAGTGTAAGTCTTATGATTTTTATTTATGTACTTTCTAACATTATAAAAATCTTCATTCTCACAAAATACTTCTTTCGAAATATATGTTAACTCTCTGTCGATCAGACGTTAAATTGGATGCATTTTAATATCTATCGCAAACGGGAA
>JABFOX010003322.1:0-10441 GCA_022817665.1 Axea sp. ZL-2020
TAATAATTTCAACAATAGTAATATAATTATTCGTGGACTATGAAAACTATTTTTCATTATTATCTCTGAACTCGTAATCGTGTGTTACTGCGATTTATTAATAAGTTCATACTACCATTCAAAATACGAAATTATTAATACTTTAAATTAGATACTATCAGTTGATATATGTTGGAAATTATATTATTGATATTAGGTATCATATTTGCCTAAGAAATATTACGGACATATGTTTAGTTGAAAATAATTTACGGGAGCTATTCAAAGCTCTATTAATTAAAACGTAAATCTTTCATCGTTAAGTCACTGTAAATAATAAATGCATATTTCTGTGTATATAGTTAATATTTGATGTATAAATAATTTTCTAAAAAAATTCGTAAAAAGCTTTTATAATTTTTTATTTTAATATTCAATAATTTAAATACTATTTCTTGAAATATAAAAAATCTATAAATGAACAAAAAAAAAAAGAATTATATTTCATATGAAATTGAATTTTGTTTAACAAAATAAATTAAAATTCATTGTATGAAGTAACAATACAAGTTATTTTATATGTAGTTAGATAAAATTCTTACAAAATTGATTATAAAATTTATATTATTCAATGGAATAATTACTAAATATAAAAAATGGTGAAATTAAATATATCAAAAGGTGCAAATAAATGTTTTGCAAGTATTTAAATGAAAAAAATCTATTATTACATTCAAATACATTATAATCTACAATTTTTAGTGAATATAGAGTCATAAATCTCTCGCATTTAACCGCAATAGAGTCTCCCGAGACTAGATCGAACGCTGTCGAGTGAAATCCAAAACGAATTAATGCAAGGCGTCTGATAAAATTCAAATGTAAAAAATCGTGAAATTTTAAACAAAGTATATTTACCTTTTAACCATTGTGAAAGATTTAAATTTAAATTCACTCATTTGTTATTATAAATACATCTACTTTTCATAAAATTATTGAGTTAATTATTCACTTAATTATATTGCTTTATTCACAAATTTAATCCATATTTATAATGTTATTATTTTGCACTTAATCAAATTGGTTAGAAAGCAATATTTAGAGCCGACGATTATGAATTGAAAAATTAATGCGGTACATAATTTTCAAACAATATTAAAATTCATTTGTAAAATTTAAAGTGAATATTTATAATGCTTGTATTTTTATTTAAGTTACATTATAATTATTTAAGATTTTTTCTGCCATATTTTTACCGTGATTCACGTTTTCATATTATTTCACTTATATAAATTGTTTAAAAACTTTTTTAACAGAAATCACATATTTATTTGCTATCGACGGCATTAAATTTGGTTACATTTCACTTATTTAAGCGAAAAAACAAATTTTTTTCTTCTATGTTAATCCTATCTGTATAAATTTTTGTTTAAATTAAACTTTCAATTTTATATATTTCACGGTCCACATAAGTAACAAAAATTTCGCCTCACAATTCGTATTCATAACGGTTATTAATTTTCAACAAAAAATGACTGTGCCAACCGCTGCGAGTATCAGGCGATCATCACTAAAGCCAGAAATCGATCTAAATAAAATTCGGATGAGTTATAATTTTCTGATTACATTTTTTACTATAATTATATAAATTCATAATTATTTTGTTCGTTTTACTAATTTGTTACCATACAACATAAAATATTGCATTTCTAATTCCAAATATTATTTAATTTCTCTAACCATGCAACTGAATAAATAATAATTAATAGTCAATTATTTTACAAAAGCCAATACATCAATCCCTTTAATTTATCTAAATAATGAACTAAATTTATAAAGAATTCTATATTTTAATATTCTAGTTCTTACCTTAACTAGTCAAAGCGATATGTATACATATTTAAACATTTACATTCAGTTTAAATGATTAACGTTAAATTAGTGCGATTCATTATATATTTCTCTTTTATTAGTTTATGATTTTAATTACAAACTTGATTTAAAACGACATTCATATAAACTGTTTCGTTACACTTTTAATAAACGTCTACTTAGTTTTGACCTAATAATAATGGTCAAGAAACTGATCGAAACGTTGTCCAGTGATACATTGATAATTCGCAAAACTGCATCCATAAAAAATGAAATGTTTATCATAATGTTACTTTATGATTATAATTTTAAATACTTTTGAAAACAGAAGAAGAATAGTTCGATTATTTAAAAGTCAAAATTTTGTGGTAATCTTATTCAAAAAAAAGCAATTCAGAATATAATTGCGTGGAAGTAAAGCACTTAATAAAGCACTATTATTGCACAATAACGAAACAGTGATTTATAGAAATGAATATAATTAGAAAATTATTAATATCAGTGTACATAGCTGAATGTTGCAGTTTTACCGTTCGAAATTCACGATGCTATATCAATGCGTAATTTAAACATTACGAGCCGTACCGTGATATGCCATTCTATGACTTTTTCTTATATCTTCCTTTTGTGAATAATGTGCATTGTGTGAGCTACCTGGTGTATACTTCGTAATGTCATCATGCAAATATAACGCTGAAAATTGCAGTGTGTATAAAAAAAAAAATGAAATAAAAATGTCACGAACCCGATTTTACAGGAATAAGTAAACCTAAACTAAAAAATAATTATACATTTGTGATTTCAAGTAACCCGCGTTTCATGAATATTTCATAAGATTTCTATGCACGACTTGTTAAAAATCTTCAAAATATCAAAAGAGCTGTTAATTACAGAAAAAAGTTATTTATGGCATTTTTAAAAGCGCTTTACTTTCATTTTACACTGTTAATCGCTTGAGTCTTTCAACAATATTAATTAATAAAACCCATCGCCAATTTTCTGCCACAAATTTTTACTATATAATGATATTGCGTTTTAATAAACAAAATTGATAATATTTAAAAATTATATTTTGCCGTTATGTTAGACTGGTTGCAAGTTATCAAAATGTAAACAAAAAATCATGAAAGATAATTCAATTACGAAAGAGAATTCTTGTACTTTATTTAAAAGAATGAACTATTTGTTTATTGGGTGAAATGCTCAGAATAATTATAAGTCGGTGTGATATTCTTCATAAAATAATTGTTTTTAATAATGATCGCATAATTAACGAAATAACGAGTGTGTTGTGTTATTTGTATAAATTATTATATTATTAGAAAAAGTTTACGAATAATATTTAATTTCACATTTAATTCTTCTAATGAATTACCGTGACACAGTTGGTCCATTTCATCGGTCCAATTACAACAGAGTAATGCGAGATGTACGTACTCTGTTTACGGCGGAAATGTTAACGTAAACGTTAGTGTGTATCATAACAATAAATCTCAATTGTGAAACATCACAAAAGTTGCAATTGTTACAACGAACGCAACTTAATATTACAGTTAATTATATTATAACGTACATTAAAATAATAATTAAAAAGAATGACTCGGAGTGACTAAAAAGGTTTAAGAATACAAATTAGCATTTGTTTATAACAATATCATTGCAACCTGAAAACAGTTAATAATTTTGTAACACCATTTTCACTCAAGATTCAACATTTCACACTTATTCTCTAAAAAGCAGTAATAATGTGCATAGCTTTCCTAATCGATCGATATATATTTGGGAAAATTCCACATATTAGAATTGCCAGATACGCGCACACTTAGGAGTAGCAACACAAATCAAATTTAGAAAGTTAATCCTGATTTAATTTCCTCGTTTGCATCCAAATCCTATGCTATCAACGTATTTAATTACCATCAATTATACCTCTATTTCCTGAAAAGGAAAACTCAACAATTTCAGATAACGTTAATTTGAATAGTAAACATAATGTTCTTTTCTTATTAATCATTAAATAATATATTAACGTTATTATTTGTTTAGAAACGTTAACACACATTTCAAACTTTACGTTATATTTCAAGCTGAGAAAATACAAGATATAGAAATAATTTTCATCGCAGTTTTATAAAAATTGGTCACGTATATATATATATATATATAAATCAAAGTCATTTGTACGTCACCCAGGCTTTAGTTTTCCTCATAACTTTTCTTATGATTAATTTAAGTGTTCTGAATTTTATGGACGTTTAAATGTAACATCAAATTTCAATTCAATCAATTTCACATCATACCAAACCGCATTTACAGTAAAAGTTTTTTAATGTGAAATCTTTTTGTAGGTATAAAAACTAGGTAATTCTGTGAATTGAAGAGCAAATATTTTGCTGAAATCAAAATGTATGATTGAACTCTTGTAAAAATATGATTGATTTAACTGCTTAAACAGTTTCAATTATTCCGATAGATATTTACAATTCTGTTCCACAACCTTTGGGAATATTAATGAGCGTCATTTTTTCCAGCATTGACGCCAGAGATCGAGATTTCAACTCCGCGGAAAAGTGGTCGGACGAGAAGGTATTTGACAATCGCGCGTACTTCTTAACAGATAGAGACCCTGCTGAACTCGAAGTGCACGAAATCAAAGAAGAAGATGCGGGTATATATAGATGCCGAGTTGACTTCGAAATTGGCCAAACACGTAACTCCAAAGTCAATTTAACAGTCATAGGTAAGCATCTGTCAATAACCATTACCATTAATAATAACGTGCAAGTTCTATTTAAAATTCTAAACATACATTGCATACTAAATATTTCGTTACCATTCGTCTATTTTGCGTAAGCATTGCGATTCGTAAACTACAATGAATAACTTTATAATTTGAATCATTGAATAATAAACAGCCGCTGATTGGAAAATTTGCGTGCTATTGTCTCTCTTATTTCATTACAAAATAAGAAATCTATTCGTAATTATTTGCTTGGTTAACATTCGATATAAATGCTTAAATTCAGTCAGAACTTAGCACCAAATGTTCCAGTTTTATTCGCAATTTCTTAATTACATCTGATCAAATCCAAATTAGATAAGCATCAGGAAACTAAGAGTGGCATTGCGCACTGAATGTTGTGTACCAAGTTAATGTAACATTTCTTGTGCACTAAACTGCTAATACAACAAGTAATTTGTTACGAGTTATTCAAGCAGCATTATCATCACCTGGACAGTCTTAATTCATATTACTATCTAATGTCTGTGATGATTATCTTTTGCAATTTCTTAATAAGTAAGAAATTTAAAATTAAAATGTAATAAAGTAGAAAGATTAAGTATTTAAATAACGAAATTTAAATAATCTGTTTTATATCGTAATAATCGTAATAATCGTAATATTCGTAATATATAATACGTATAAACGTAATAATCGTAATAATCGTAAAAATAATCGTAAATAACGAAAGTTAAATAACTGAAAGATTATCGCGTATTAAAAATTGTATTTAAGTTAAACAAAATTAATGAATACGCTTGTTTCCTTAAAATAATGTTATGTATAATTTCATCAAATTTTTATTCAATAATATTTTAGAAATTTATAAACGAATCGTATCCAGATTTTCATTAAACTTATTCAAAGTATAAAATAATCCCAAAAGATTACATAACACACAATGAAAAATTGGCCGTTCTTTTTGCGATAAATTTTGGAAAACAACCGCAGTTTATCTATATTTAAAATATTTACAATGTCTTATCCCTTTAAAGAAGTATATTTAAAGTTTTATTTGTTCATTGATTGTTTTAACTCACAATTGAAGCAAACATTTTATAAATAGCAATTCTTTTATAAAATATTAAATGATGTTATGTACCCCTCTTATGAAGGTATTTTCCTAAATGGAAAAATATCTTTTCATTTTTTTCCTGGAAATGTGAAAATTACTCTCATGAAAAACAAAATAAAAAAGTGTAATAATATGCATATTTCAATTACGATACTTAAAAAATAATCTCATCATGGTAACATTTTTTAATTGAACACTGATTTACTTTTATATTCAAGTTTAATTATTTAGAGGAATCTTGAAAGTTGAAACATTATACAAATACTAATTATTCGCAAAATTTTCTTTATTTTTTTAAATATAACAACAAATTTTGTAAATATCATTCGCTATATATTGTTTATAAAAAACTTTCTTACATAGTTTTAAAATTGATTTGTGTAAAAAATCGTTTTAAAACAGTATATCACATATTAAACCATTCTCTATAAAACCTTCATTTAATTAAACATTGTGAAAGAAATCTAAATTCTGCTTAAATATTCAAAGGTGCATTTCTTCTTGTAATGTTCATAAACAACTTTTGCACTTAATCTATTTTCACATTATGATCCAATATTTTGTAATAAAATCGAATAAACATATTTGTTTATATAGAATTAATATTTATTCTCTAATTATTCGAATGAAATAATAATGTGTTAATTAAGTTTATTCTTTAACTTAAGACTTAATAAACTGGAGAATTGGCTGATACGCAAGACAATATTATACTGAAATAATTATTATCAACTTTGCATAATAAATTGCATAAAAAATTAAGTATCATCAATATTTAATTTCACTCGAATGATTTTTTGCTAACGAAATTAATTTAAATTATTCCATTTTCCAAAAAAAACAGTGATTCATTCAAAAATACATTTCTTTGTAGATGTACTTAAACAATAGCTCATCACTGTTCACTTTATATTCATAGAACAAAGATTAAATAATTCGAAATTTCGCCAGCAATTAAAATCGAATAATTTGGAAAGTTATGTATCACTTTGGCCATTGGAAATCACGATTAAATCGTACGTTTTGCACATTACGTATCTTTATTCGAACCCCTGTCAATTTGTCGTTTTTATTTTGAAAAATGTTGCGACTGAACATTACTCAAAAAATCAGAGTTTCGTGTAACATTACATATAAATTCATCAGACAAGTTTCAAATGTGACACACGATAATTCAGCGACGCAAAAAGTTAACTTTGTATTTTTATTAATGCTCCGAGAGCAGCGTATTAATAACAAAATTTTGTACGAGTGTTGTCGTGTAAAACGTTTCGTGTACTTGCATTTCGAAGGTTTTGCTTTTTCGCGTTCATTAAAAATATTATTTCATTCGTTTGGCAAACTTTACAAACTTAGTTAATTCCAGAGAGGGTTGTCATATGAGAATATGAAACAGTATCTCATGGAGAAAACCTGCTGAGTAAGTTTTAATTGTTGTTTTGTTATTTTATTCATGCTGCAATGTGATAGAATTTAACTTAACGATATTAAAGCATTATTGACGTTGTTGAAAAACAACGCTCCTCAAGTATAAGTAGTATTTTGGTACTGTTCATAATTCAGTCAATGAAATTGTTCGATATTCATTGCATAAAGTCAATTCAAACTGTTTCTTTGCCGAGTGTACAGTGTAAAAAAAAATCGCGTGGAATTCAATTACTTCTGTCCCAATAAAGATCAATTCATACTATTTTATCGTCTTGGGAATCCTGCTCAACGTCTATTCGTGCCTAGTAACACTCAGATAAATCCAATATTCAAGCGTAGCAGGCGGAAAGTAGACGAGAACATATTTACGTTCTTTATTTTGTCACTATAAATGACAGCGTAAACGACTCCAACCCATCTAAGCAGACGAAATACAATGAGATAAACAATCAATGCAGTGAAATAAATTCAGCTTAATGAAAATTAAATTAATTTGTTCCCAATGGAATTAAACTGCTTTTTTTCAACGGTATTTGACTAAAATAACAGATCTACATAAATGCAGTAAACAAAAATAATAACACACAGCTGGAATAATCATAATATTAACTATAATAGAGGATATTAAATAAGACTACTAAAACGTTGCCATAGTATTAATTTTAATATAACTGTAATATAGTAATAGTAAATAACATTTCAATAATATTATTATCTTATTGATAAAATATAGTACATTCTGTTCGAGTAATAGCACAATAACGTTCAGGAATGTGAAATATAACAATAAATGTATATATGACAAATTTAAAAAAGATATTGTATGCGGATCTTCATTTTTTTAAAAAGATTATCTATTAAAATTCTCAATTATATAAATACCATCATTTCACATATTAAACTAAATTAAAATGACGTATACAAATTTCAGTAATTGTAATTACTGATTAAGTCAGTGCATGATTTATATGCAGAGAATTTGAAATAATAATACCAAGTATTATTAATCTATTTTCAATAGCTTTTACAGTATATTCGTAAAATATCTTTTTTTGATTGTTTAACCCTTTGGGTTTTACTCTTTGAAGGGTTAAATAATTTCATTAATTTTCTTAGAATAAATATTTACACAAAAGTTGAAGTTTTGAACAAATAAATTAACTGATATCATTCGTAGTGAATATAAATTAATTTTATTAATTGTTTATTTATTAAATGCAAAACCAATAAAGATTATTATTCTAAAAAAAGAATTAAAATTTAATTAATTAAAATTTTCAACTCTTACGAAACTGTTACAATAAAAACAAAAACCTTTGATGCCAAATTGTTTGAAATCATGTTATATTGCAAACAATCCTTTAACCAGAATGTAAAATTTTATTAGCTTCTATACAATTGATATCTTCGAATTAAACATCAGCGTACTACAATACAGACAATAGTAAATTCATTCGTACTAATTTTTTAATAATTTTCCTTGATGTTTTTGCCTACCTGATGCTTTTTTATCTTCAATGTATTTATGATTTATGTTTTAAGTCATTGATCTTTATATATTATATTTGAATTGTGTGATATTATGTAAAATATTCTTGTATATATGTACTAATCATAATTTAAGTCCATAAATTGAAACAAAAAAATAAATAGTTTACTAATTTAAACCAGTATTTAATGAATGAATTACAACAAAATGTTTTAATAACTAGTTAAATAAATTCAGTAATTTATTAATACCATGAATTAAAATTTGAACAAAACAAACAAATTTTAACGATGAAGTATTTATTATATAAATTTTATGTGATAAAAAAAAATTATAATAAATTCAAATAATTGCGCAATTCTTATGGAAATGAAAAAAAATTATGTGTATGTAATTCTTAGTATATGAAATATTTTATTTACTTAACATTCGTAATAGTTAATTAGTAATAGATCTTTAATTTAAATGCACTAGTGTATATTTTTTAATTGTATATGTTATTAGGTAAATTGCATTAATTTAATACAAATTAAATATCTCTTTGTATGACATGTTTAATAAATAAAAAAAAATATTTGTATGAATTAAAATAAAATAAAGCAACAGAACAAAATATTTGCAAATTATAAATATTTTTAACTCTGATCTGTTCTTATAATTAATTTTGACATTTCTTTGTTCTCGGTATTTCGTTTTATTTTTATCTGTCTAAATTATTAATGTTAAATTGTCTTGATCAAAAAAAGAATGCACAAGACCAAAAATTAAAATGTTAAGTTAATATTTCATGTAAAATTGCAATTCAAACGTTACATTAATTCAGAATAATATACATTAATTAGATTTATAAGAAAACGAATGAAAATGAATTCCTCAGAGTACCTAAATAGAAAAGTTTGTTTAAAAAATTAATCATTTCAAGTTCTTTCATTCTTACTAGGAAAGTTATATTATTCATATTTAGACAAAAGTTTGCTTTTTATCTTTGTGAAAGAAAAAAAAAAGATAGTTTTGAAAGTCAAATGAAAAAGTGTAATAAATATCACAAAACTGTGTATTTCGTTTCAACTTTACTTAAATACATATTTATAGATGTCAACTCATAAAAGTCTACACGCAACATGAATTCGAATCAAAATTTGGGAGCTTTTAACTAAAATCAAAGATACATTAATCTCTTATTCTCATCTTCGTATCTAACAAATTTCATTAAATAATGCATTACTTATAACGTCTTATATCTGTAATGGTTATGCACGTGTCTTATGAATTTTGATTTTATTTCAATTAATCCTAATACCAAAATTAATTTACAGTAAATTTGAATAATGAATGAATCGACATATAATTTTATTTTATCATTGTTTATAATTTCATAAAGTCAGATATTAAGCGGAGTCAGAGATAAACTTCTGATCAGTTTGTATAATTTCATGATTTTTTGAAGGGACATAAGTGTATAAAAAAAATAGCATATTAATTGTTGCATTTCAAGTATTGATGTTATCAAAAAATCAACCTTGCTTCAATACTGTTAGAAAACCTTAGCACATTCGAATTAAAGATCAAATTATTACAACATCTGCTGAATTTACTAGATTTACTCCTAGTAATATTTTTTATTTTTAATCTTGAAAAATGGAAGGTAAAAAATGATTTCCATTGAACTAGGAGGCTGTCTTGATGTTTACTTTGAGAATTTTAAAAAATTATACTTATTGGCTGGCCTAAATAAATTAAAGAATCGCTATGACAAATTAATAGAGATAAAAAAATGCTACAAATTAAAATGAAATTTTTTTTGATGTTTTATATC
>JABFOX010003323.1:0-10440 GCA_022817665.1 Axea sp. ZL-2020
TTAGTTAATATCGTTAAAAATAAACGGGACATAACATTTTAAAACACAATATGAAAATTAGATTCATGTAAAATGTGAAGTAAATCGATTTGCAGAATTTCTTTAGTCTTTCGTGTTACAAATAGGAATGGTTAATACAACTATATCGTTTTCACTAGGAAGTTTCATAGTTACGAACATTGGGTACACAGACAATAAAATGAATAATACGTTTGTTTAAATATAAACTTCAAATGTTTTGATAAATCATAAACTGAAAATACAAGTAAACAAACAATAGTTTACACTAAATATGACAGACCATATATTTTTCCTATGTATAGTTGCATTAATAGACTGACTTAATATAATTATTTAAAGCATATTTCACAATAAAGCAATGTATTGTTGATACGAATGATATAAGTAGCTCTATTTTAAGTTGTTTATATGCTCTCAAGTAGTTAATGATGATATTCTATCATTGATATCATTTTACTCGAATAACTTTTTATAGTATTGTATGTTTGAAATATACATTAATAACAGTATGGAAATAACAATTTTTCAGTATATAAATTTCAATAATTGTGTTTCATATTTTGCATAAAAAAACGTTATAATACTCCGACAAAAAACGATTACGCAACTCGTGGAGAATAGGAGATAATCATTATTATTTCAAAATATAAATCATTCCTGAGTTTGTATAGAGATTTCTTTACAACACGTGTAAAATGTAAAAAAATATGCCTTAGAGAATTATTGTGTTACTTAATATGATAATTAAATTTTAGAATAAATTATATAATTTCCTCATTATAATCAAATGTTAAATATATATGTTAAATATTTTTGTTTCGTAATAATGCCATGAGATTTGAGTTAAAATGTTTATAATCATTTCAAAACATTTTTATTTGTAAATTTTTTTGAATATGAAAAAATTCGACAAAGAAAAAAATCTGTATATGGTAGAAATTTGTATTCGCATTTTAAGATTTTCATAACTTTTTGAGGTAAGGAAAGGAAAACTAAAGAAGTTATTATATTCAACTATTCTTGAGAAGTTTTCATGAGATGACCATTTTCTTCATATCTAAAGTATCATTTTATGAGCAGTCAGAACTTATTACGAAACTGTTTTCCTGAACTCACTTGAGTCTTATAAAGTGAAAAAAATATAAACTTCTTTATACATACTAAGATCAATGTGCCAGATTTCCGATATGTATGTTAATTTAGACGTTATGCGTATTTCTCGTGTAATGTTGAATTTACTTCTAAATCCCTAATCTCTAGTTCACTGAATACTTAAATAATATATTAAAATCTTCGATTTTTTTTTTGATTTCCATATATTTGTAGACATGAATTTTACGTTCAACTCTGTGTTAATTAATGGGTTTTATAATTAAATACCTTTATTTTTCTTTCGGTCAAGTACTAGACTTTTGTTACATATTTTAATCACTTATGCAAAAATAAGTGTAAATGTCGTGTTAAATTTTTCAATTTACCTATTATCTCTATAAAGTCTTGTTACAATAGTTGTATACATAATTGTTTGATTGATTACATTTTTCAAACTTTGGAGATGTAAACGTAGTACTTCGATCAGTAATTATTCTATTTGAGTTTCCAAAGACAGCAAACTGCTTAACCAACCTGTCTATTATCTTTGTGGTGTTTCCAGACTTCGTGGGATGTAGTTATACAAATTTAGTGAAGGTGATAGCAACTAATAGAATATCCTTATAACTTATCTTTGCAGATGTTAAAGGTGATGTATGCAGCAAATGATAAAAAACTCATTCGTTCTGAAATTAATTAAACAATTCTTCCATTCTCCCCTGCTTTTCAGTGAATTCATAATTTATAAAGCTTTTAATTACGTTTCTCGTGCATCTGATTAAACCAATATTTATGTTTGATTAAGTGTTCCTTATTCTCTTTTACAAAATCATTCTAATAGTGATATTATTACATAATATTTATTTATATATTTCTTGATTTTATTATCAGAACATTGGCAATAAATGTTAAATGCAAGAAACTGCTTTTGGTTAATAACCATTTATTTCATTCGTTTCTTTTCTGTCTATAGTCTAGAGAATTAAGTTTTCATAGTCTTGTTGATTCTTCTTTAACTGAAACTAAGTACTTTCTCATTCTTGTTCTATTAATCATAAAGTTGTTAATGAATACCTACTCAGCGCATCCATATGTTTCATACTATAACTGCTATGACGTTTAGTATTGTATTGAAGCTGTAAATGTAATAAGCGTTATGCTATACAAGCACGCAATTTATACTTCTGTTTTATGTAAACATATAATTATTAATTTCTATATTAAAATTTGTAATTTGTTTACTACAGTTACCATTGAAATCGCGTCTAATTTATACCTATTTAATATCGTTTCTGATACTGCCCTTTTTTAAGTAGCATAGTAAGTGTTCATCTTCAGAACTTAGTGAAATCTTGTTTGTATTGTAAATGTTTTGTGTTTTATATACATTGTGTTTTTAATAATAATAAATTAAAATGGTCAAATTAAAATTTTGTTATTCTAAACTTTCGATCAGAATTAAAATGATCATAAAAATTAACTGTTTTCATTAAAACAGACAATATGAATAAAATACAATTATCAATTTACAAATAAATGTAATGTCGCTATACTTTTATAAAAATATGCATATAAGCATCATGTCGTGATTCATGTATATAAAATACATTTATAGTTTTATCGGATAAATAATGCATTCAAGTGTAAACATAGAGCATATGTCAAATATGCATGCCACAAATTGCACAGTACAATAATTAATAAAAAATACGAATTTTCCGCATTAATTTTCGATCGCAGTACGTTAATTTTTAATCAACATTCAATTACTTCTTCAGTAAAACTATCAGAATATAAAATTAATCGGCCTTATCTTTGGATTGGTTATGAGATTTAAAAATCAGTCCTTTGGTTCTCTTCATATATTTAATCATCTTCTGTTTCTCAATAACGAATTGTAGTAATTCATCTTATGATTATTAAATAATATATTATTATTACTGTGTTCTTAATCATCAAACTTATCATTAAAATATATTATTATTTATTAATATCATAACAGCATCGATAATTTTAATAATTATACCATCTGTCCTATTATAATGTCTAAACATTATATACAGATACGTCAATTTAACTTCTTTTTTCTATTGTTCAAAAAGTTCTATGAAGCGTTCGAATTATTTTCATCTTTGAGCTTCAAAATCGATGTACTAGCGGTAACACTCACATACGCTCCCTTATAATAAACACACATTCCTAACAGTTGTATATTTGTCTGCTTTAATTCAGAAACGAATATTTCAAGTTATATCATTACATATTACTAAAAATAATGAAAGATAGGAATAAGTCCTTTATTTATTATATATGTTTTTATTTTTATATCCTTTCTTTTATTAGGGTTATAATTTATATATGTTTCGAATTCCTCATAAGTATTTTCATATTTTATATGTAATGTATCAAATATATATATATCGCTTATTCCAAACAATGGAGAAAAAATGTACATACATATTTTCTAAAAATTTAATGAAATATGAGACATTTTTAAATAGGAATTTTCTAAGTCAGTTTAAATTCAATTTTAAAACTAGAACTATACATAATTTTAAAATAAATGTCATATACAAACAAATATATATATATATATTTCATATTAAATTAAACTGACTTAGAAAATACCTATTTAAAAATATCCTATGTTTTATTAAATTTTCAGAAAATATATGCGTCGTTAAATTATATTCTCTTAAAGTGCTTAGTTATTTAAACTGATTTGTTTAAACTGAAATGTATAATGTTACGTTTTTACGTCATTGGTCCGATCTTAATGAAAATATCTATTCTCAATAAACTTACGTTGTTGTTTACATCTGTAAAAGTGTCAAATTTCATTTTGTCAATATATAAGGTTTGAAAATATTTCTGCATTAGCATTTCAATAACGTTGCAGTTTTTTTTTTTATAAACGAACTAAATCAATACGTGAGCAACGTTATTAAATTTGAAACCTTCATTATAGTCAGATACAACTTTTCCATATGATCTCCTTGTCAATAATTAAAGCAAGAATTGTGTATTTCTTTGATACTATTTTCAAATTTTACTTTACTGCAATGTAATCTGAAATTATGTTTATTTCATAAATTTTTGAACTTTCCAGATACTGTAAACCTTGTATCCGTATACTGTGTAAATGTACAACTTCAGCAAACAGTTAAAGTATTTCCCACCATAGTTTTTTATAAACAATAATTATTAAATAACTCTAAAATGCATCTCAAAGTTTTAATTAAACCTTCATTAATCATATAAAAGTATAACTAGTTTCATTTTATAGTTTATTCTCTTTTAAAACACGCAACAAAGAAATGTTTCCATAGGTTAAGTTCAAAATGCTCATATTTTGTATTTAATTTTGAATTCACGAAATTTTTCAATAAAACAATAAAATTTTCATTTACAAAAACTTTTATAACTTATAAAGAAATGTACCTATTGTTGTAGGTCCTGAATAATTGAAATCATAATTTTTGACACTGAACTTTTTTTGATAAAAATTTAATATGAGTGAAAGTGTTCTTCGTACAGCATAAGTTTATTGATGAAAGGTTAATCTTTGTTCTAATTTATGAATATCTTCAGTTTCACAAGAAATAGCCTTATTAAAGCAATCAATTCTTAATTCGATCTTATGAAATGATTTTATTTGGAATTTCCAATGATAACATTCTTAATAAGATTCAGTTTTCTTTCTCCTCCATTATTTTAATCTGTCATAAATCATATGACGATCTGTCAGTGATTTGAATTGAAAAAGATTTAATCTAATAAAAAGATTCATTTTAGCCCATGCATGTCTATAATCATCGGATTTTATCAAATGTCAAATTTAACTTTTAAGTAACCGCTATGTATGTGATTTCCCTTGACACCATGTGAATTTCCAATTGTGAACTTCAGTTACATCTACGAATCTGTAGATTTATTGTTTTATATCATTTTTGTGATCAAAATTAAACGAGTTCAATGTATTTGTTACATGTTTATAAGATAGCATTACCTCAGTTTACACGTTATATTTTATACTTTATTTTATTATTATTATATTAAAAATCCTCGGTTTTCGTCGCATTAGTGTTTTTTTTTTCTATCATTATTATTGATGGAGAATCTGTTCCTTCATTTATTTCATCTGTTTCCCTGTCATCTTTCAATGGTATTTTCGACAAATTCTTAAAATTCAGTAGTTGTAATCGAAAATTTAACTCTTTTAAACTTAAAGTTAGTCTTATTCTTTGTCGTCGTATTTTTTTAAAATTTCTGTTGTTATTCGTTTATCCTTTTCCTAAATATATCTTTTTTTTAATGGATTATTCACTATCCTATGCATATTTTATAGCACTTTTGTAAAATACTGTTTTACTTTCTATCATTTTCAATTTTCCATCTTGGGTTTTTTCAAAGTTTAGTGACCACCATGATATTGAATATATTTAAGCAAAAGCTGTCTTGATTATATAAAAATATAATTTTAATGACATGTGACGATCCGACGGCGCGACATTCACTATTACGATTGCAGTGGCTTTCAAAGTCTGCAACTAAACCTGGTTCACTACTCGTCATTTTAAATTATTATAAAACACAAATTATATACTATAGATCTTTATTTCCTATAAGTGTTGTGGCATTGTTTTTTTTCAAACACATATACATATAAAACAATGAAATCTAAACCTATGTATGTTCATCGGAATTTATTTTTAGAATACAACACTGATGAAAATTATGTAATTATACTACCAATTTCATTTCTATGTGATAGTTCAATATAAAATAATATACATTTTGGCAAAATAAAAATGATATGTAAATAATGCCGTCACTGCATTTACTTTCCTTAGAAAAAAAACAGCAATAGCAATTACGTTCGATTTTTAAACGGTGCTCAATAACGAATTATTCGCATTTTATACGTTCAATTATAAAACGCGTTTAAATTTTTTAGTGGAAAAAAGAAAAGAAAACCAAGTGGAGAGAAATATAAACGTAATATCGTTCATGGTATCGCTGTGCAAAAGCATAATAATGAAAATGCAAGAGAAAAATACGAGTGTAACATAAGTAAACGAGGATCAGAAGGAAACTGGGATGGGCATCTGTTATTTGTCGGAGGAACATAAATCCTACATCGAAATGAGTTTAAAATCGGGAAAGGACAGGACGTATTTTCCCGACAGGAAGAGAGGAATCTCATTAATTCAGGCGTGGATCCTACAGACGGGGGCGTCAAAACTTTTCTCGATGTCGAAATCCAAGTTGCGTGAGTTTGTCGTCGAGGACGTCACTATAGCCGACAGTGATTCAGTTGTTCCCATATAGTAAGATCCAAGAGGTCCGACTGACGTGCAAATCGCATAGGATCAACACACGACGAAGTGTGACGTGGAAATTAGATTTCGGGATAAATTGCAGTCTGGGTGTTATTCAATGGATTCTCATTTATAGTCGATCATAGAGCGTCGTCAAAGTTCGTAACTCAAACCGAGGAATCAAATGTTATTCAACGAAAATCATATATTTATAAGATTAAACGTTCGGTACTCTTTGCATCGTTGCTAAATTATGGTGGTGACGCATATTAACGAAACAAACTCTATTTCAGTAGTCTGTCTCTTATGAATCCGACATATTAAAAAATCGTTTATATTTTAAACGAGTTGTGGTACATTTGTAAGAATCGGAGATTATGAGAAAGACGAAGAAAATTTAATCGAGTTAAAAACATCGTTTACTTTGTCGTGTATTAATGAGATTTTCGTCATAAAATGAGATCTCTGCTTTTTGAAAGAACAAAAAATAAGATTTCGTCAAGAATTTATATATTATCGAATAAATATTAATACCACAACGTTTCTCTTATAGATCATAATTCATAGAATTGTGTAAGCAAAACGCATTTTGCCCAGAATGAAAAATATTCAATTACATTTTAATCAAATCTGATCAAATTCTTAAATAAACATAAAACTAATTTAACTGTATAACTATTAGATAAAAAATTGATGGTAAAAATTGAAATTATATTTGATCACTATAATCGAGTCTTGCATGAGTAATAAAATTACATGAAAATAAGTTGATATTTAAGTATATGCTATTATGTTTGACTACGTTTTCTTTTGAGATTTTTAATTATATTTTGTCGAATTGACTCGTGATTAATATTCTTTGACCAATTTATTAATTTCAAATATATTTAACTATTATTTTTAGTAAATGTAACATTTTTCACTGTATTCATCAAATTATATCCTAACAATCAAATTTAATTTAAATAATCCAATATTGCTGTAGAAAAAATACTTGTTTCTAACATACATGTAATATATATAATGTATATGTAGCATATATAACGTATATGTAACATATATGCATGTATTATACAATATATGTATGCATATATTGTACGTGTTGCACGTATTTAATATAAATATTAAACTATCATATTCAATACCATTTTTTATATTCGAATAAATCTAAATACGAATCAAAAGGTAATCAAATTTGATCAAAATTGAATAAAATTTCAACTATTTGAATTGGAGAAATGTAAAAGCTAAATAATTCCTTCATGTTATTAATTTTTGAAATTTGGTATTTTATTACTTTTTCATTTTGAATGCACATTAAAAGTTCATAAATTAAATCTCAATATTTTATATATTTTAGTAAATATCTACGTCGTAAAATATTTCGAATGAAATTGACTAGCTGAACAAACGTCAGACGTTTGCGAATTGGGAAGATCGGGTAATTTTACACGGTTTTCTCAATTAAGATATAATCATGTTCGGCTACTCCCATGGTTTTACCGACAGTACGTGCAATTAGATTTGTTTACTACATTGTGAGAACATGCACTGCTTACTTTGGAAGCTTCATAATGGACAGCTACAATGGCAATCAATTCCCAAATAGATACCATATCTCGAAATTAATTTAGTTCGATAAACCATTCATTCCAAATTTAGTTTCTAGTTTTATAGCTAATAATAACCACAAAATGAAAGGAACTTTCAGATATATTTTATTATTAGTGGCAAATCAATACAATATATTTTAAAAAGTATAATTCAGTTGACCAATTTTATGTTAAAAAACTCAACAATTTAGAAAAGCATTTTCTCATTTTAATTTAATTTTAATATTGTTTATATTGATAATTCTAAAAAAAGTAAAATAATCTAAAAAGAATAAAACTACAGAAATTAGAACTTTTTAATCTTTCTTCGCATGTTTAAAAATTTCGAATAAAATAAAGTTTAGTACGAGGAAAGGCAAGAGATTGTAATTTAAATTTCAGTTCTTACCACAGTGTTTTGCAATTATCTAAAAATATGGCAATAATCATTGTTAGCATTCAAAAAGTATGAAAAGAATTGAAAGTTTTCGATAATATTGAACAAAATTCTTCGTAAATCTATGAACAGTTTAAAGAAAATATAAAGAGATTAAAAAATTTAAAAGATTCATAGACTTTTGCATTTTTTGATCGAAATAGTATTTCTGTCGACAAACATCAAATCATTTATATCGTTTACAAACTTACAAAACTAATAAAAATTATGTGTTTTTATTCGAAACGCCTTATCGTACTATTTATGTGAACAAGAAATTCCTTTCAATCTGCGGTTCACGATACGAAAGTAATTGCTATCCGCGATTTTTGCGGAACGTTAAGAGGATAAGCTACTAGTGGAGGACAATGAGTCATCGAAAACCGGCAGTAATGATAATTGAAACGCGCAGTATCGTTTGGAATGCATGAATGCAGGTATGCGGTATATCGAACGTGCGCAACTGCGGCACGTAAGTATTCATCGTTATTCACAAACCATAAATCCTATCAATTGCAAGCTATGTACGTACCCTGCGTGGAAGCCATCGTTCATGCTTTCTGGTGCGCGCCTTTTTTATAGAAGGACGACACTTGTTGTTTGGTTGGAATGGCAGTTGCTGCTACGTTTATTGGTCGGATGAGTTCAAATTCAGAATTATTGAAGGATAAAGCGAAACTGCATAATGTAATTGCCCCAAATAGGAGACTAATAGTTTTGCATGAATTACGTTATTTAATTGTAATGTGCAAACTCATAAATATACATAAAAATAATTTAAATAATACGAATAATGGTACGGCTTCATAATTATTTGTTTCTTACGCTAGGCATTATAATAATATATATTATCGAAATACAATGTATCTAGGAAAAAATAAAGGATAGTACAGTTTGGTTCAGTTGTGCTTATTACATCAATGTTATAAAATAATAAGCAAATATGATTATACTAGATAATTTTTTTACTGAACTTCATCATATTAACAAATAAATTTCTGTACTGAAATATTTAGTTAAATATAATTTTACTGATTAGATATGAGCAAAACAGTAAATTTAATTGATAAAATACAATATACGATAAAATGTAATTAAAAAATCTTTAAAAACTTTTAATTTGATTGAAATATGATTCAGCTTGATCACATATTATAACTTATGATCATACAATCTCAGAAATATGGCCTGTTAAAACTTATATTTAATATCAAATTAGTTTATCTGGAAAATGATCAATAATACACGATTCCTCAATTTACAATTTAGAAATGTCTTTTATGTAGTGTCAATTTTTAAGTATCTACGACTGCAACGTTACAAATATATTATTTTTTATGCACAGTAAAACTTTTATATCATAATTGTTTAAAGTAATAATATAATCGTGTATAATCGTTATATCTAAGTGCATATATGCTTATTGATTGGTATAAATACACGGTCTGCTACTTTTAATAACTGAAAAATCTCTTTTCGATTTAATAGGAAAAGTTGCAAAAATGCTCTTTGGGAATAATATTAAACACTTTATTCAGCTCAGATCATGAAATTTAATTTGAAATCTCAGATATTGCATTTTATCGCGGCATTCATTAAATTCGTATTATCATTCGTAGAATGATGAATGGCAATCGCCAGTCGTTGCGTTCATTACCCGATTCCATATTGTCGCAGTCTCTAAAGAATGTAAACAAATTTCCAATAATTCCAAAAGTTCGGACAAATTTTTTGCGCAATTATTCGCGACGCTTTACTGTTTTCATCTCCCTTCGCAACGGAAATTGTGTTTTCAAAGCCTGAATTTCACTATTACGGAATGTAGCGGACAGTTATCATTTTTTATTTCACTGTTGGCAGTATTTTGGTCTACTGAGGATCGATTAATCGGCCCACCTGCGATTTCCGGTCGAACGACCGAGCGTGGCGTAACCCAATCAGAGACAGCGAGTGTTAATTTAACGCCACGCTTTAGGGA
>JABFOX010003324.1:0-10440 GCA_022817665.1 Axea sp. ZL-2020
GTCGCCGAGGCAATAGATATCCGACGGTATGCCGCGCCGCCGCCAGAAATTTCAATTCCCCCGGCGTCTCCCATGTTCGTTCAAGCTAAAGGGTAAGGGGATCGGAATGCTATAATAATAAGCCAATTTAAGTCTCCTTCGCTAATGCATTTTAATGCTCTAGTGGCTGAGACATTTTTATTAGCGTTCACTTTTAACAATTGTTTTATAGGAAGTAAAGACAACATGAAACTCCAGAGGTGATCGATGGGACTGGATTGTATTTATGAAAATAGAGGTCTTTATTAAGAACAGCGAGAATTAATTAAATAATGGTAATTTTTGAATTTTTCATTTGTTATCATTCCATTTATGGCTTTTATCACGTTATAATTATGATGTTTTACTTACCAATGTATATTAAATGAACATTAAATAATACAGTACGATTTTCAAACCAGTCATTTTATTGTTTTCCTTCAATACGTCCAAATTTTGACTGTTTCTTTAATCAACAATTAACTGAAAGCTACTATTTACAAGCTGGAAACATTAACTTTTCAAAATATATTTAAACAAAATACGTGTATGAAACCTTTAAATAACGAATCAAATTCGAATGAAATCTTTACTTATAATTTTTACTTTTCATACCGATTAAATTAGTTATTCTATTCAAAAGATTCTTGTTTAACGTTTCAATTGAATTTCGGAATATTATTAGTATTTAATACAATCTTGGGTAATTATTTAAAATAATTCACACACACTTCTTAGTTTACATTAGCATGTTGATATATTGTAATTAATTATTATCTATGTAAACATATAAAAAATAATATAATTTATGAATTTAGATTGACATGAACTTGAATGAATTTAAATACATCTCTAAAATACTTTGTAGTTCAAGGAATATGAATTATAGTTTGATAATATATACCAATACTGATAATATAATTGTTTGTGAATGTTTGCAAAAATATTTCTAATAACAATAAAGATTATGCATTACAAATTTGTTAAATAAAATATTTATACTAATTGAAATATATATTTGAAATAAAGGTATTATGACAACCTCAACCCGGCTTTAAAAATAAGTTGAAAAAAATTAATGAAAAAAAAAATGTATTATCATTTCCTGACATCTAAATTATACCTGACATGTTTTCGTAAATATTTGTAAAAGGCTCAAAGGTACTGGACATCTTTAAAATTTGAATATTTCAATTATTGATGTTAAAGTTTTTGTTTTAATTTTGATTATAATTCTAAAAGGTATAGGATCTACAAACGATTTTTGTAACATTCGTATCAAAGAATTGAATGATCCATTTCATAAATGTATAAGAAATATATAATAATTTGAATGAAATGACAACTATCTGAAATTAATATAAGAATATTAACTAATATTTAAACAAAATTGTGAATTAAATATTAAACAAAAGTTGAATTATATAATTAAAAATGTATGAATAGAAAATAAATCAGTTAATCAGATAACGCTTATACAGAATTATACAGAATATTACACGTATCAATCTATGACACTTGTATTTTGTAGATATTTACAAGCAAAATAGGCGTAAAATATGCATATAAATATATTAAACTATATATTTACTTGCAAATATAAACTTTTCATTTCAAATAAAACTACATTTTTAGTAGTTTAACTGCAAAAATAGAGATTTATTATTCACTTTTATTTAACTCTAACAATGATTAAAGAAACTGATCATTTCTTTTAATAATATAACAATAAAATAACAACATCTAAAGAAAATGTTTGCTAACTAATTTTTTTATTACGTAGTTTTAAATCATCAAAATTAATAATAAAATATAACACTGAAAAGAATTTATATGTACTGATATTTGTGTCAAAAAATCTAGAAAAAAAATGTAAAAAATAAATGTTTATATTGATGTTGCTTTTTAATTTTTTATCCGTTATTTTTTAAATTTATAGTTTGCGATTATTATATTAATTTAACTGTAACCGGACAATGAAATTCATAATTTCATATATCGGGATTAACGTTTATTATTATTTTTATTTTTATAATGAATTTGTGTTATTTTCGTTAATTACAAACAAAAAGATTTTTCGTTTGATAAATAGGAGTATTATGTATAGAATAAGTTTATAGTGATACTGTATAAATGCTGAATCAAAGGATTAAATTCTAATACCAAAGAATTTTAATAGCAATTAAATTTAAATTATATCTGTATTAGAACAAGCTACATCATTAAATAGTATACATTTTGTTAATGTAAATCGTTAATTTGGTTTTAATTAATGTTATTACGATTTAATGAATAGTAAAATAAAATACATAAACATTTTGCGATATATTTAAAACAATTTATTTTTAAATACAAAACTTAATAGAATTTATATAAAATAAGTCTGTTTGTTGGTTATAAATAATAAAAAAATAAAAAAAGTAATTTTAATTTACTGACTACAAACTATTGATTAAAATTAAAACTTTTAAATTGTAGATTATTGTAAAATATGTAACATTTCAACAGTTGATTCTAAGTATGATATTTTAAAATAAAAGATTTATTATTATTATTGTTAATATATATTTATATTTTATTTTCTCATTTTACAATTATTTTGTGTTCCAGATAATTAACACATTTCAGCGCTCGAATTTTTCGTTTGAATTTTATTTTACTTAAACTACCATCTGATGTCAAGAATATACGACGGACACGTATGTATATAACAAGCAACGACCAGCATACATAAATTTTATTCCACACACGTAAACATTAGTGTAAAAACATGTACAATTACATATGAACGGTGTAATATTTCAAGTAAAGGAGAATGAAATCCTTTATATACAACTTGAGTTGCTTTTCGGCACTTGCAGGAAACATTAGCAATACCTAGTAACAAAATGTAATTGTACAAAATTTAAATTTATATATATTATTAGTGATATAATTAATTTATTAGAAATTAATTAAATTACAATGCATTATAAAACATATTATTATGTAGTATATTGTACTATTTGTCATTTTTTTGATGTTATTGAAAATTAATAATTACTATAAAATTCTCTTTTAAATTTATATATGTGAATCAATAATTACAATTTATGAATATCACAAATTTGAATTAGAATAATGTTATGTACAATACATATTATTAAGGTAGCAAATTAACAAAAATATATTTTAAAATGATATTAACAATATAATTTTGATAAATTGCGTCGATAGTATTCCAAATTATACTACTTTTAAAAATGTTATAAAATATTTTAAATGATATCTTTTTTAACATGAATGAATTAATACGTATTCTGGTTAAAATAAATATAATAATATTTGTAATTTTAATTAAAGATGTTTTTTCAGAGTTTTAATTGAAATAAATTCGTTAAAGATATTTTGTACTTATAAAGGATTCTGTACGTTTTATTTTAATTGTTAATGGATTGCAATAAACGTGAAAGTTATGTTGTTACGTTGACGGAATATTTTGAAAGATATCATTTTATCTATACTAATCAAAGCTTTGCTTTGATACATAACAACTATTCTATCCATTATCCTTATCTTAAGAATAATAAGAGAAATAGAACTTTGTATAGATAAACTGAATAATCCCTATTATACTTCAGAGTAAAAGACGTAATTGTATATGTTAATGAATGAACATTCAGCAATTTCTTTGTATAAATTTGGAATAATTTTTTTTAATGTAAATATGATCATTTTTAAATTTTGAAGAGCAATAAATATTTCGATTTATTGCAATAACTATAATTATTGCAAAACTCGGTAACTTTAAATTAATAATTAAATATAAGACTAAATTCTTTCATCATTACAGGTTTTACAAATTTCTTAACCATTAACCAATGGTTCAGGAATATGAGCATAGGTATAGAATAGAATATTAATTGTACCATGTAGGATAAGGATAAGAGTAATCTCTTTAATGCAACGAGTCCGATTTATTTATAATTTAATGGTTTCTCGTGATTCTTCGTGATCGTTGAGACCAAATACACTAACAAAAGATAGATCATTTATGAAATAAATGATTAATTAAAAAGAAGAATTTATAAAACAAATGTAAAAGCTCTGTTTGTTTCTGCAGGATATGTAATTCTAAGTACTTTCATTCAAAAACATTGATGGGAATGAAATGTCTGTAAAGGTATGAAAATACGTTTGAAAAATTGTGGTAGAATTTTGTAGATCCTCCAACATTTTAAAAACATTGCAAACTAAATTATTTTAACGTTTCAGTAGAAATGTGAGTTACTTAATAATAAAGAGTAGTTAATTTTCAATGCATTTTCATATTGTAAATACGTATCGATAGTTATAAGCTCATTTGGTATAAATAAAGATTTGATATGAATAAAACAGATCTCTTAAAATATAATGAGATATTTCAAGATGTTGGACATTAGTTTCTTTCACTGTCCTTGCTTCCTTTTCGTTACATCCGAAGACTTTATTATTTATACAATGTCTTTCGAGACTAAAGAAAATGAGATCAAACATTTTTTGGCCCAGGTCATGAAAAGGTTTCGTAATTGAAGCAGAAGAGAAAAGTTCCTGAATTTCCAATCAAATGACTATTTGAAGAAATAGTCAGCAACTTGAGCTATGTCGTACAAAATAATTCGGGAATATAAGAACCTTAACAAAGAGATATATACAACGACAGAAATGCCATACATTTATTTTTATCAGCTTTTAAAATTTTTAAAAAAATTTTTCTCATTTAATGAAAAACAGGTTATTTTTTCACTTCTTAAAATGGAAAAGTAAAGTTCAGTTAAATATGTTAAAGCATCATATTATTGTATAACTATTAATTAGAATTTAATACCAATTGTTGAATATTGATTATGTCAAATAATTATTTTAGTGCAAATCGATCGAAATGATCTTATTTCAATAATGACATATTCGCGAAACCAGTGAAATCAAGAAAGGATTTGGTTTGCCGATTCATTTTGTTCACCGAGACGAATTCAATATTTGAAACGTAAAGGTATCGGGAGAGATCTTCCTTCACTTTAATTCGGTCTCTTAATATTGGCAGTCAGCCGACGAAAACTCTACGACTGTAAGATCAAAGCAATCCCAGATTCCATCCAGCCAGCCAGTGAAACCATTTCCAATTTGCTTGGATCTATATTTCCGGTAGCGAATCGGAGCGAATGGCCTTGGTCCAGCATTTGTGAAAATTGTCTCCGACGCATCTCAGGCTGCTCTGCATAGTTTAGACACCTGGCGGTGTCGATGAAACACTCACAGCCAAAGACACCTTTCCGGACTCTGTAATTTAGCGAAACGTCCGAGCGCCCGATCAAAGGGGACCCGACGATAATCGAGATGGATTTCTAATTAAGTAGTTGCGGATCTATGGAATGCGCTTTTAACTTAACAGCAAGCCTTCATCAATATACTTAAGCAAATAGTGCGATCTTTTCTCTGAAGTTGTTTGGAAAATGTAATGCAATATTTACTCTTTCACTTTTGAAGAACAGTTTTGTAAATAATTGATCGTAAGTGAAGCATTTTTGACGAAGACAATGGAAATTGTTCAATATGAAATGTGCGAACCTAATTTTTTCAGTAGTTTTTCTCACAATAATAACTGCTAAATTTGCGGAATTTAATTTTTGTTATTGTAAAAGTTTTCTAAATAGAATTGATTACATATCAGGATGAAAATACTCAAGAGTTTGAAATACAACAAAAATAAGATTATATTTTTATTTTAAAATCATTATTAAAGTTCATTTAAGCCAAATTTTAGTTCTGTGATCAATTATTACAAATGTATGATTATGATTGCATAAATATCATGTTCAATTTCTAAGTTCATTGTCCTATTATGATAATTAGTTTTATTAATTTTTCTACTTCACATGTTGCAATCAGAATGTCTATAGTTTTTACACTAAAAGAAGATACTCGACCTGCCAAAGGTAGTGTAGGTAATTTTTGTATCTACAGAATGAAAATCGATTGCAAATTCTTGTAGTTCCAATTACTGTGTAATGCACAACAAATATAAAATGAATTTTAAAAGAAGTGTAATACAAAATTTATAATTATGATAATATAAGTCATGTAATTAGTTTTTTCAGTTATTATAATGGTAGTATGTTATAATACTGTTACTTAATTATAGTAATTATAATGGCATTTATATCCATATAAAATTCAAATTGAGTAAACATATGTAGCTGACTTAAAAATGTTCAACACTTAAACTTTGTTTTATTTTTAAGTGCTCATTTTATTTAAATAATTCATTTATAAACAAATTGTTTATAAAAGTATAGTTTACAGGTAAATTATTTAAAAATATCATTTTAACAGCGAATTAGTTAAAAATATAGTTATCAAGTACATTATTTGTAAATAAATTGCTTGTTAATGACTGGAAATAACCGGCAGAAGGAAATAGCAATTCTTTACTTAAGTTTTCCAATGGTTTTTGTCTCTCAGCGCATCATCCCAAGTTCTTTTATCTCAGACTTTCAGCATTACAACGTCGCAAAAACCACAATTTAGACACTGGAATAGCTTTCGAGCGGAAAACGTTTCATTTCTCGGTTTTCCACCCCAAGTTCACACGTGCTAGTTCAAGACCAAGTGGCGGAGGCTCCTGTATAGACGGAAGGCTTTCTGATATAACATTTTTTCCAGCATTGATCGTTAAATATCTACGGCGCTCTAGAATGCCAGTTACGCATTGGTCTATGAAACTTTAAACTTCTTACATGAAAAACAAAATGTGTATAAAAAATTATGAGTCTTAAACAGTTTATAAGTAACAAAATATTGTTAGTATCTTTATTGACAAACAGGTAGTTCGTCTTAAATGCAATGTCTGCCTTAAATACAACTTGAGGGAGAGAGGTGTGTATGGAAGAATACAGTTGTTAAATAACTAACTTTCAAAAATTGAAACAATAATTAAATTTAAAGGGGTTGATGCATTTTTAATCAAAACAATTGTAATTGTTTATTAACCGATTTAAAAAGTAAAATAAGAAGTAGAAATGAAAACTAATCAAAGAACATTGCAAAAATTATTTTGATTTACTTTACTTTTTTTAACAGTAAATGGACTTAATTCAAACAGATTATTTTAAACTACAATAGTTTATAGGATACAACATATTAATTATTATAATTAAAAATGACTAAGTTGAGTTAGTTTAGAACATAACAGAAGATAAATTAGTTTCAAGTCCACCAAGATGAACAGGGTATCTCCAGGCAGTTCATGTAAGAATGTTTTAAAAGACATTACAAAATCAAATTAAAGTAACTATGACAAGCTTTTTATATTAAGTTAATAAAACAGAATATTAAACGTACAGAATTAAATTATATTTTTTCTGGTGAACATTAATGAAATTAATAATTAGTATCTAAAATAATATTAAAACTGATAATAATTTAATAAAAATAATTAAACGCAAAAAATGTTAATTATATTTTAAATTGAAAATAATGAGAATGAGGCTAAAAGAACGATAATGAGAAAGTTTCGCTTTGCTTTATGCATGGAATGAATACTTTTTTTCCCTCCTCTTCATCTAATTTGGCGATATTGTTTAAATTAAACTGATCATTCACAGTTTAAGAAATGTAATTACGCTGAGCGAGAAGATAATCAATTCTCAAAGAAAAGTAGGTGAGGTCGACTTTATTTGTGGAATAAACTTATTTCTTAATTCAACAGTTGTAACAGTCTATTGCGGATTATTTATTTTTCAGCCAAAGAGTGCTCGTTTTTGTGTTTTAACTTGCGTACGCGTGAAAGAAAGCGAGGAATTCGTCGCATTTGATTTCTCGATATTTTATCGGTACGAAATCGATCCTCATGAGATTATCGTGAAGATTTCTAAGAGGTTGCTACTGACGGATAAGATGTGGAAATATAAGTAAATTGAGAAGTTTGACTGAAAATTAATTGACTGAAAATTAACCCATTTTATTAAGTTGCACAAATATCGAAATTGTTATTAGAATTGTCGCATGGTTTTCCATTATTTTTATTGTCAGAAAATTTTACTTTTCAAAATGAACAATTCGCCAGCATTTTGAAAAATAAAGACATTTTTTATCTCAAGGAACAATGAATCATCGATTTAGATTGAAACGTTGCATTAAAATATGTCTGTTGCGAACGTAGGAATGGTTTATGTAACGCGACCCGTATTTTAAAGAATCAATTTTCAATTCGGCGAAAAAAAGAAGAAATTCTGTCCGTCAACGTTGCGAGGTGTGCAGAATAATTTTTATACATATTTTTAGTGTGGCGATTTTGAAACAAAGTAAAGAAATTTCTTTGCTTCATGAAATAATCTTGCAAAGAAATCTAAATGTTTTTATGTTAGAGAAGGATAATAATTCATGACGCAACGAGCGGACACTTTATTTTTATTTCAGTGGTTTTAAATGCGTAAAGGAAAAGTTTATCTCCTCCGGATAAAATTGATATTATAAATTTCACTCTTGAAACAATTAGATACGAAATGAAAGGTTAAAGCAATTTTTTGCTGTTGGATTCTTATTAACCGCGTTATGATACTTATTGTTTGGTAAAATGAGACATTAGAGAGTAATTTTAATTCCACAGAAGAAACATTAACAGCATGCAACTATTACAGTATTTATACGACGTACATTTTTATATAAACTTAATAACATTTTTGCGTCGTACTTATTTGTTTGTTGAATGATAAATTATATGTGATAAATAATATTAATATTTCCTCATAAAAAATAATGTATAATTAGCTATAATTTTGGTAGGACCACAATTTAAAGAAAAGTTTTGTTTAATGATTTTATTGATTCTTTTGATATTGCACAATTGTTTTACTTCAACTTTACAGATTTCGTTAATTATTGAAATAACTCTTTTTTTAGAATGCAACAAAAAATTAAACTGCATTTATATTTTTATGTATGTTTGCACGTATATATTTATCTAGTTATTTAATGAAAATCAATAATTGAACGGAAAGAAAATAGTAACTAAACAAAAAACCAAAATCATACTAAATCAACCGCAATAGTTTTTGTTAAGCTCGTGTAAAATTACAAAGGATATGAAAAACAAATAAAAATGTAAACACGTGACATAAACAACAGCAACAAAATAAGTCACAAACTCCTTTCAATTATTTTTTATTCATAACTGTGTCCCAGTCGAACAAAATTAATAACGTTAACGTTAAATCCACCTAGCGTCTTATTTCACACGTTCAATTAAGATAAACTACTGAAAAAAACAACAACAAACAACAACAAAGAAAAAGAAAAAAGGAAAAACAGAAACAAAAAACTTTCAGTGTGAGTTTCACTCGTCATAACAAATACTCGAGGGGGGTGCACATTAATAACCAAAAAGCGGTCCACCCGAAGGAAATGCGATAAGGTGAAATATGTCACGGTATCGGAGTCGGATTCAATGTCGAGGGATGTTCGAAGGATGTTGCGCGCGGTGCTGCTTCGAGGTCACGGTGGCTTCCTCTCGTAAGCATACTCATACCCACAAAGCCGAACATAGTCTCGAGGTTGAAATCTCGCTCGGGCTGCTCGCTGGAGCTGGGTCAATGAACTCCTGCGGACGTTCACCGACGGCTCCGCGTTCTCTTTACATTTGTGTTACCAACGGCCGTTTAAATATACGGAACTATGAGTTTCGATCGAGCATCGGCCGCTCGTCTTCTCTCATCTTCCTCATTACTTTCCTCCTCTTCTCTTATTTCTTCTCATCTTGTCATGAGACTTCGACCGAGTCTTGCGCTTCGCAAACAAAACCACGACTCCCCCCCCCAAATATAATCTCGAACGGCAGAACGACGAAAAATGCTTCATCGAGTCACACATTTTCGCGTGATTTAGAAAGACGAATTGTCTTTATCGTTCGTGGAATTTTTCCCGCGTGCGCGAAGATTATTTACCAAGCGAGAAGATAAATGAAATTTGCGTCACGCGAATAATTTCCATCGAGCAAACAGAACGAAGCGGTTGAAATGCGTTAGAGGAATTACTCATTAATCGTTCATTAATTTTAATAAGTAACATTTTTTAATGAAACTGCATAAAAACATTTCCAAGCAAAAGGTGCTAACGGAAACTTATCTGTACATGAAACAAAATCCGTGCTTCGGAGTTTGATATAAAATTCCGAAATTTTTCGACGTATCGTTCGTTGTGTAAAATGAATCGAATTTCTTTGGCTCAAAGAGTCAATTTCGTTTGTTCCGGATGCAAAAGATTTGAGAGTGAGAGAAACCTTCATCAAAAGAACCGATGTTAATGTTCATTATGGACGGCAAAGAACTTTTCCATCCGAGAAGTTATTTGTTTTCTTTCAATTCTATTAATTTCGCAATCTATTCATGGACGAGTTTTGAAATGGGG
>JABFOX010003325.1:0-10440 GCA_022817665.1 Axea sp. ZL-2020
ACCGTCGTCCTTAAATCAAAATACAATGTAGCGTCATTTGTATTGTATCACAGATATTCTTTACTTATGCCGAACATTTAGCTTATCGGTGCAATGTATGGTTTAGCAATTTTTATATGTCGTTAGCAAATTAATTGATTTTATAAGAAGTGCAAAATATATGTGCCAAGAGGAAAATTTTTTTGTTAACCATTCTAAAGGGTCTAAGCTGACTTATTAAGTGACTGCAAAGTATGTGCGGAAGTCAGAGGCATTCATAAAGAAGCGGGTGAAGCGGTATTTGGAGGTTGAGAATACGGATGATTTGTCTGAGAGGAGGAGAAGACCGCACAACGACCAAATAAGAGGGCAAAGCTATTATGCGTCTTTCTCAAGACAAGCCAGGACTCTGGCTACGCAGCTCTTAAAACTTTGTAAGAAAGGAATTTATTTCTCTAAATACAAAATTCGAAATCACTTACATGAGAAAATCATGTCTTTTAGATCAGCTTTACGTTAGATATTTAAATGAAAAAAATATATTGCAAAATGACTGCAGTGAATAAAGGAAAGTTCGAGTTGAGATTGGGATAATATAATCTTTATAGACGAATGTTCTTTTTAAGTATGGTTTTTCCAATCAAAAGATTGGTAAATTAAAAATAGTCAACTTTTTCAGCGTACAGTAAAATGCCCAATACAAGTATGGATTTGCTTTTGTGTATGCAGTTTTGGTTATTTTTACTAGTTTACCAGTAATTTGAAAGATAGAAATATAAACAGTATTTATCCGAAATATTTGTTTAGATCAACAAATAAATTTTTTGAACCAAATAACACAAATTGGGTGCTGCAGAAAGATAAAAACCTTAAACAACATATCAATTTGCGCATCATCTGGAAACAACAAAATGATGTCACTACGATGAAATGATTATAAATGTTCCCAGACAAAAGTCCAAATGAAAATATGAAACAATATTTACAAGCTATAATTAATTAAACCTTATATTGAAGAATAATTTATAATGGATACTTTAATAAAATGTAAGAAAAAATTGAATCTAACTTTTTGAAAATGACGATGGTAGCATTCTTGTTGAACAGATTGTATGTCTTTTAATTTTTCTATTCCATAATTTTCTTTATATTTCTTTAATTATAATTTTACTTTTTGATTACATTTTGCATTTTTTTTTCACATTTTATATAAATGTAAATTTAAAGCAATATAATGAACAAACAAATTTAAAAATACAATACATAATAATTTAAAGAAACCTTAAAAACGTACTTTTAAATATTTGAATAATTCAATTTTGTATCAAATAACGTTTCATTCAACTAACCATTTAAAAATTTATTTGTAATAATTTTTATGGAAATTTAATTATATTAAAATATTCGCATGAATTTTAGATATAAAGTTTTAATAAACAATTAATATTAATCACAAGTGCATATAATTTAGTAAAGTATTAAATTAGGTAATTCGTTTGCTTTAAGTTTATGGATTTATATCCGTTACAATTACACGAATTATTATTTTACATTTAATATTTCAGAAATTTGCAGAACAATTTAGTTTTGGACAACACAGGTTTTATTAATTGCTGAAGTATTTTTATTAAATAAATGTGTAAGTGAATTGAATTAAATACAAATAAAAACAGGTTAAACAAAAAATACTAACAAATTATGAAATAAGTTCATGGTATAGGAAATATGAAATCACTATTAATCGATACAAAAAGAAAACAACTCGAAAAACAATGAAAGTCTTTTATTAATATTCTTTTCTTAAATATGAGTAATATTTTAGTTTTGTTAAAACTTAATTCTACGCAATGCATGGTATATTAGAATACGTAGAAAAATGATAAATAATTATCTCTATTTATTACATTCAAACTAAATTACAATAATTTCCGTATTTTGTCAAGTAGGTATTGATTTACTAATTGAGTTTTTTTATTTATATGGCATATATTTCTTATCTTATTTCATTATGCTATTATTCAGTTTGAAAGGTATATATGTATAGAATAAAACTGCTAAAGTTCTCTGTTTTCGTATAATTATATAATCGATACAAATCAATTTTTTACAATTTTTATGAAAATATTGTTTGTGTTATTTTTATGCTATTATGTTCTACTTTATGCTATTTTATTATTATAGTAAAATAAAAATGACAATTTTGAACATCCCTGTTAAAAAAAGATGAAAAAAAAGAAACTAGCAAGTATGACACAAAAGAATAATTTAATATTTTTAATAAAGGTGATTGAATTAATAACTGAAGTTGTATAATATCTGCAATTGCGATAAACATAATTAATTTATATTACATTTTCATTTGTGTTTCAATTAAAATTGGTAATTTAATTATTTATTCTGTGGAACGACGTAATTAACTTGCTTATGACAATATACTGCAGTTAATTGCTTAATTTAAAGTGCAAGTTATAAGCAAATTACAACGAAAATATTATTAAATACATAATATTATAATAAAGTTTGCAAAAATTGAAACTATGTACTAATTCCAGTTAACTAATGAATAATTGTTTCAGTGTAAATATTTGTTTATAAATATCCTCGTATGGTATTGAATTACAGATGACAAGGTACAAACAGGCAGAGTTCGAAGATGAAGATTGCAGCAGTATTGGTTCTGTGGCGCTTAACAGTGCAGGAATCAGTGCATCAGCTACTCATATCCGATACCATCCAGTAATTTGTACATTTATGACATTTATTGTTAATTCAGTTCAAATTAATAATTAATCATTTTTCATAATTTTTTACATATAATATTTTTAGTTTTAACATGTATATCTGAGAATACATCAATTAGAATTCATTTAATTACACAAATATTTGTTAAACAATATAATTTTTAAAATATGTATTTTGTTTATTTAGTATTTCAGATATAAATAGATTTTATACAAAACTAAATTAGTTTTATAAGTTATCTTTAGTAGTCATAATTATTAAAATGATTAATATTTTTACATTCTATTTGACTAATATATAAAAGGGGATTTATTCCGAACATTTAAGAACAGTTTGCTGAGCGAAAAATATTAATTGTTTCAAACACATTTAAATGTATGTTATATGATATTATTATTTGAAGTTATCACGAGGTATAACATCAAAAGATAAATTAAAAATTAATATTATAAAAAAAAAGAAAATTTGATAAAGTTTGACATTTAAAGAAAGTAAATACAAGCGTGTAATCGTCAGTGTACATATATACAATTTCAGTAAACAAAAAAGTATAAATCTATAAAGAATAGTTTTATTATTATTATAATATTAAATAAAATAATTTCAACAAGTTTTAATTTAATATATTATAAAATTATATTACGATTGATTGAATAAATGAAAGTTGAATAAATTATTATTTAAATAGCAGTTTTAAAATAAACTATTATAAATAATAACTTTTCATTATGTAAGAGACATAAAAACATTGTTTCCTTTTAACTGTAAAAATAATCATTAAAAATTATTATTTGGAGCATTAGATAATGAAAGTTGCTTTTATATTTTTTCCATTTAAATGTTTCATCAGTTCGATTTTCAATTGCAAAACTAACATAATTTCTTTATTAATTTTAATATTATAAAAGTTATTTTGAAAAAGTAAGATATAAATATTAAGGTGATAAACAGGGAATGACATTATGGAGAGCAAGGAGTGCAGTGGAAAAATGCCTTTTCATAATTTGTGCTGCCCTATTATTAATGGTAGTGATATTGGCTATAGTTATTAGTAGTAAAAATGGTTGGGATGATGCGCAAATTCTTCATGTTACGTCTCACAGTAAAGGTAATACTAAACAGTAATATTAAATAGTAATAAAGAATAAACGAAATTTAACATTCAAACATAAAATAAATTTCAATAATTTAATTTTGTTTTATTTTTTTATTTTAATTTTATTATTAATTTATTAATTTAATTTTACTATTGATGTAAAAAAAACCATAAAGTTTTTATTTGATTTGTTTAATCTCAGTGATTAAAAAAATTAAAATAAAAATTACTATTAAATATTTTATGTCAAAAAATGTAAGAACTATAAAGACATTAAAGTTAATATAAAAATTTTACAACGAATTAACGTGTATAAGAAATTAATTTTTATTGCTATTTTTCAATTAATTTTTGTAATTTCACTATTTGGAGTAAAACTTTTAGTAAAACATTAAACGCTTTTCTATATTTAAAATTGTGTTTTCTTTACGTTAAGATTTTTCAGCAAAATGTTTAGATGCTTATATCTTATTTTGACAGATGGTTCACATTGTATCACAGAACATTGCGTGACGGTAGCAGCGTCTCTTATAAATAACATAGATTATTCGGTTGATCCTTGTATTGATTTTTACGAGTATGCTTGTGGCGGTTGGATTAAGAAAAATCCCATTCCGGACGGTAAAAGTTCGTGGGGAACATTTCGTAAATTGGAGCAAGATAATCAGTTGGTTATCAAAAATGTTCTTGGTATATAATAATAATTTACATACTTCAGTTTATTTAATACGGACTAATTCGTTTTTAATAATAATATATTTAATGCCAAATTATTTGTATTTCGGAATATATGTAGTATAAATAATTTGATAAATATGTTCGTGTTAAATTGAAAAAAGTACTATTTTATATGAAAAGTTATGCATCTTTTAATATTATTAAACAGAAAAATCAAATAATGAGATGAAATCTAAAGCTGAAAAAAAGGCAAAGCAGTATTATTTATCTTGCATGGATGCAAATGAAACGGTAGAAGAACTTGGCGCAAAACCATTGCAAAATTTGTTGAAAAGTGTCGGAGGTTGGAACATATCAGGAGAATTCAATATAAGTAACTGGTCTTTGCAAAGGAGTATGCATATTCTTCAAAATGGGTATAACATGGGAGGATTTTTTACTTGGGCTATAAATGAGGATGATCGAAATAGTAGCAGGCACATTATACAAGTAAACATCTTTGTGCAAAATTATTTAATTACTAGATAGCTAATAATTTAAATATTAGAAATTAATATTAATAGTAACAGTAATATTAATAGTACCTAGCACCGAATCTGATTCCATGTTAAAAGTCCAATTATATTATAACAAAGTTTTTTATTCAAATAAATGTAAAATTATATAAGTTTAAAAATAATTAATGTGTTATATTTGTAGATTGATCAAGGTGGTTTGACTTTGCCAACGACGGATAATTATTTAAACAAAACCGAGCATGGAAAATTACTAATAGCATATCTAGAATATATGACAAAGGTGAGTTTATTGAGATGAAGATTGTTATGTTTGATATTCATAATAAGAACATAAAATACAAAAGTATATTCTTAAAGGACAGAATCTTTACATAAATTATCTGATACCAATCAGTTAAATCCTTAAACAATCCTTAAACTTAAATAATACTTATAAACTTTTATTTTACTTCAGAGATTTTTAGATAAAATAATTATTGTGCAATTATACAAACGTTTTGAAACTAGTTTGAATTATTTTTTAAAATAATCTATCGTACAGTTTCCTGATATAATCGATAAAAAATTTAATATTACACATTTTTGTCGAATTGGATTTTTCAAAATATTTCTAATTATCGGGTGACAATCGATTTATTTTGTTTTATTGGAAATGTAATTTTCCTTATCACACGTCTCGAAACGATTTTCTAATCTGATGTATCTTACATGTGTTATTAAAATTTGCATTGCAGATTGGTGTACTTTTGGGAGGAGAAGAGAATTCGACGCGGAAGCAAATGTTAGACATTGTTGAATTTGAGACTAAAATAGCAGAGATAACAATTCCTTTGGAACATAGACGAGATGAAGAAAAGTTGTATAATTTGATGTCTATTAATGAATTGCAAAAACACGCACCATTTGTAAGTTCAAAGTATTTTAATTACTATTGTTTAAATAATTTAATTTCAAATATTTTATGATTTTTAAAATAATATAAATAAACAAAATAACACAAACAAACAAGCAAACAAATAATTACATAAATAAATATCGATTTTAGCATTATTAATAAATCTAAATTAAGAATGATTATATATCCTTAAACGAGGGTTCAATTTGTTTAATCAATATATGTTACATTAGATTAATTAATAAATTCTTAATTCTATATTTAACATTCTATATATATACATTAACAAAATTATTTATTTTAGAACTTAATAACATTATGGGCAATTAATTACATTTTGGATGAATTAATATAAAAATTAAATGCGGATAAAAAACGTGCTAAATTTATCACAGTTTAATTCTTCATTTAAATACATTTTATAGATGTCATGGTTGGATTATTTCCTAAATGCTACGAGGATTGTGGATAAAAAAATAAACAGCAAGACAATGATAGTGAATTATGCGCCAGAATATTTCGCGAATCTGACAAAGCTCGTTCAAGAATATAATAAGACAACTGAAGGAAAAGTGTATGTCAATTTGCGATGTCCAAGTGTATGTGTGCATGTGTGTGTATGCGTTCGGCATTTTATTTTCTGGTATTTTGGTCGTTGTTAATTGTTTCTTGTTGGCTATTTTCAGTATCTTGAATAATTACTTAATTTGGCAAACTTTGCGCTCTGTGACAGCGTATCGATCAAAGCCATTGCGCGATGCTTACAAAGAATTGAGGAAAGTCCTTATTGGTTCCGACGGCAGGGAAGAACAATGGAGGTACTGTGTAAGCGATGCCAATAATGTCATGGGTTTCGCCATCGGTGCTATGTTTGTACGAGAAGTGTTTCATGGAAACAGCAAACCCATGGTTGGTTGTTATACATTATTATTTTTATTAATAGTGAAAATAATTATAGACCATTTAATTAAAGGTCATATATGAAGAACGATAAATATTTTAATTCTATAAGAAGTGAATATATTAGATTTAACATTACAGAAATATTCGGAAATTAAAGTTTATATAATAAATAAAAATAAATAATATTGAATGCATTTTGAAATTTTAATCTACGTTCTACTACTCTTATATAATTAATATTTTTTCAATTGAAAAATGCATGTAAATACCATTTTTACACCTATGAAAATTTTCTCATTGGTTTGTTAACTTTTACACTAAATATTATCACTTTAAAATAGTTCTATATTAAAATACAAATAAAAACTCATGGCATAGTTTGTACATCTAAATCTGAGTGGTTCTATTGGTAATTTTTATAGACTACTATTTTGATTCTATCCACATAATTAAATCCATCCATAAATGAATAGATTTATTTGTATTTCCATATAGGAATGTTTTACAGTACTAAAATGTAATGGAAAAGTAGCTAAGTATAATGCATATGTGATACAAGAATGCTTCAGTTGCATTGCGTAATATTTAATGCTTTAAGATTGAATAATATTACCATTTTACGTGGCTGTTTATATTAAACTTATGATATAATATCGTAACAAAACTTAGTTAGACAATGAACATAAATTAATCCGATCAATTATATCTTCAAACATTAATTTGAAATCATTAAATTTCATATTAGATCTCTTTCTAATTTCATTGATATGGATTAATTATATTTTTATTTGTTTACTTAATTTATAGAAAAAAATAAATTTAATATTCGATATAGTAAATTTTGTTTTACAATATAGTTGGTTTCGATAAATGTTTACAAAATGGAATTTATTAATTAAATTTATTGTAACATTAAAGAAAAATATTAATAAAAATAGTGGGAAATGAGGAACAAAAAACTTAATTTCTGTTTGGTTAAAGAATTATAATTAAAAAATTAAAAAATGGTATTACAACAATGTAATTTAAAAAGGAATTAATGTAATTCTGAAAATTAAATAGACGTAAAGGAATTAAAATGAAGATAAAAACTTAAAATCAGAGAAAAATTCACATAAAGATTTAAAATGAATATGAACTAGAATTAAATCAAAATGTATAAACTAGTTAATTTGTATGTTTACAGTATAATATATGCAGGGGATCATATTTTACTTTTCATTTGCACTTTTCATTATTGGTTTTCCAATGTAATAAGTAAGAATGTAGGGTACTATACGGTCTTAAATTTGTTCTTTTAGAGGTAACCAAGTTTCTGCACGTGTTTAGTTTCTTATTCAAATGTACATAAAGATCGATTTTATGCCAGTTTAAGTTAGTGTAGTAATTAAACTAAAAGCGTGGCATTTACAATTAAGACTTCATCAGGCAAGAAGAAAGTCTGATTATGAACTATATACAGGATGTTTTATTTAAGTTTACAAATCAGAATATCTCGAGAAATAAGCATTACATAAAAAAAGTCTCAGATATATTCCAAATATTTTCAAAGGGAGTGATTGGGAATTTCTAATGGAAACCCCCATATTTTATTGTAAATTTGGAATCTGTATTACAAAATATGTTGAGTTTATTTGAATTTTGTTCTTTTGAATTATGATTGAATTAAAAGTTAAAGAGGACTTCTATTTGAAATTTTTATTTTACTTTATAGTCCACTTTCTACAGAATGGCTTTTAAAGTATTTACGGTTTATTTCGGGCATTTTTGTCGAAAATATACTTATTTTATTCTAAGTCATAAACTTAAAATAAACATCCTGTAAATATATTATTGGAATTAATTTTACTTGTAATAATCTTTAAATTTAAATGTGAATGTAATATTAAATAAAAACTTCAATGCTAAAATCTGTTATATTGAACAACTATTTACTGAATAAGTGACTGAGATTTTGTTTTGTTTTAGGCAGAAACAATGATTAACGAAATTCGCGATGCGTTTGTGAAGAATTTAAAAAATTTGGATTGGATGGACGCTGAAACGCGAAAAGCAGCAGAAGAAAAAGCAAATGCAATATCCGACATGATAGGATTTCCAAATTTTATTTTGAATCCGAATGAGTTAGATGATCGATATCGTGATTTGGTTATAAAGCAAAATGAATACTTCATGAATAATATAAGAGTGAATAAGTACAATTTGAAAAAAAATCTTGAAAAATTAGATCAACTAGTAAACAAAACTACGTGGATAATGCCTCCACCAACCGTTAATGCATATTATACGCCAACCAAAAACCAAATTGTTTTTCCAGCTGGCATATTGCAAAGTCCTTTTTTTGATATGGAAAATCCGAGTAGTCTAAATTTTGGTGGTATGGGCGTTGTAATGGGTCACGAATTAACTCATGCTTTTGATGATCAAGGTAACAAATAGTTTTATAATTACGAAATATATTCTAATTTATAATTATATAGCATAAAATAATATATATTTTACATAATTACACGATTAAATGAAAAGTGATTCATCGAAAAATTTTATAGTTCTTTGAATCAGCAAATTTTAGTAAACATGTAAATTAACAAATATAAAGCTTTTCTTATTTTGATTATTTTTACAGTATGCAATTTATGTAGTTATGTTAATATACATTATTAATTTATTAATACACCATTTTTATTCTTAGGCAGAGAGTATGATTTGCACGGAAATTTAAACCAATGGTGGAATAATGCTACAATAGAAAAATTTAAAAGTAGAACAGAATGTTTGGTCGATCAGTACAACGAATATGAAGTAGATGGAAGACATATTAATGGAAGACAAACTTTAGGTCTCAAATTTTATACATTATATTATACATACTTTTTATTTGTTGATTAATTTATTAATTATATAATTCGTTGGTTTTTATTTTTTATATAACACTTTCCATGAATGAGTGAAATTAGTCATTTATACATTATTTATCAATTTTTTTATATGGCGTTTCTAACTCGAAAGTTCATTACCTTGTTAACACAAGAATCGAAAAACCCTGTATAGATTTCTTTATTTTTTGTAATAATTGCACTAAAATATTGTGTTTAAATTCATAAACTGATTTAAAAATTAAGCTATGCTACATAAAATTCCGATGTTTTCTCTAATGGTATTCTATTAGTACCCATATATATTTTTTTCTTTGCTAATTACTAATCCTACATGTTTTGCTGCGTTGATCAACATTCCTGTATATTTTAATAATGCCCCTTCCTCGTCTGTGACTAAATTTATATTGTCTGTGAAGGCTAGTGTCTTTATCACTCTGCTTAGGGTCGCTCCTTGTCGTTTTTATAATACCAATCGCATCACATATTCTAGAACTAAATTAAAAAGTAACGGTGAGATTAGAAAGTAACGATTATAGACGTTATGTCTCCTTGTTTTAGGCTGCCATGAATTTTAAAAATTTCCGATAATTCTTTACTTACTCGTACCCTACCAAAATTTTCATTATAGCAAATTTGTATTAATTTATTTATTTCCATGTGAGCATGTATGTCACCAATAATTGTTTTATTTGTTGACCCTTTCAATAAGCTGAACGTCTACTATTGCCAAAATAATAGTTTTTTTTTACT
>JABFOX010003326.1:0-10439 GCA_022817665.1 Axea sp. ZL-2020
ATAATTAATAAGGGGATAAAGTGGTCATCTTTAATATCAATGAATAGTTCTTTAAAAATTATTCAATAAATTTTGTTTTCCATCCAATTCTCTGTACTTTTCAAGATATCCTTTTGTTTTTAGACTTTTTCGACACCATTTATATGCAGAGTATACATGGATATATATATTTTAATTATTAATAGCTTAAAATTGCCAATTGTGTATATTTATATTTATTAATTATATACACGAGTCATTTATTATTAGACTTTTTATTTTTAATAATATTTTAAGCTGAAATTTATTTGACCAATTAAAATTAAATAAAATAAATTTAATTATATTTATTTATATTATTAGTGTTTGATCATATTGTTTGATTATCATTATGTTATTAGTGTTGCATTATACGTAGAGTTTGGTTTTAAAACATAGAAACACATTTTGTATCATTTATAATTCACCGTCAAAGAATCAATAATCGTATGAATTACTGATTTAAAAATATCATCATAATATATTTGTAAACATTTTATTTGATATTTGCTCAATATAATTACGTAATAAAAACTTCGCAAATAAAATTGTTTTCAAATTTCATAAGGGCACAGAGTATATTTAATGTATATTAAAAGAAATGGGCTGCTTAATTTTAAGTATTGCTTTGTCTTTTTCATATATTTGTATTTTTAATATGAGTTTTAATTAAAATTGAAAGAATTAATTTTCTCTTTTTAATGAAATTTAGAATTTTAAAACGTTGTAGAGTAATAAAATTGCATATTTTTTGTTTGTTCAGTTATTAATAAAAAGTGAGAAAGTACATATTTTGTGCAATTTCCAACAAAACTTAATTAAAATAAGGTAGCTTATTTCATTGTGAAATATATGTACATTCAAATCGGAAACTGTTTATTATAAATAAATATCAAAAATATAAAGTTGTACATGCTTAACATTAAAAAAGATGTTTTATACATCCTGTGATACTGAAATGATGAAACGTAATATCTGTACTTATTGATATACTTTGTGAAAATTAAAATTTTAAATATCACATTTAGATATTACAGATAAAGTATATATTTTTCAATATCACCCTTCTTGTATTTTTGTCTCATAATTATGTTCGAATAAACTTATAATATTCACAAGTATAAATAAACCTGGAGAAATGAATGTCTATGTTACAATGCATTATGTACTTCAAAAACGAGATTTTAACATTATTTCAATCTTAATTTATCGAATCATGAACCTTTCAACTTTAAAATTAGGACACAGAAACTAATACTTTAACTAAATGTTAAAAAATGGAGTATTTTTAATAAATAAAACCGAAATATTGATTTTTTAATCATTTAAATAATTACGTAAAAAGATTCTTTATTTCTTCATTTTTTTTTAAAGTATTTTTTCTTCGTATTTTTTCTTTTATAAGTATTTAATAAACCAAATAGTGGAATGAAATAAATAGTGGAATGTGTAACGAACTTAAATTAAATTATTCAATCAAATTATCTTAAATTAACTACCTAATCTGTTAAATTAAATTATAAAATAATATTTATAAAACTGTTATAAAATAAGATTATCTGTGATAGAGTAAGATCGGATGAAAAACAAATAAATGTCCAATAATTGATTTTAAACAAAAAATATTAAGTAATATATTATAAATAATAAATTCATCAAACTTATGATAAATTTTGAATTAAACAATACTAAAAGATTTAATACTGAAATTGAACACTATTACATATATCGTTATTCAATGTTGTATCTGGGTTCTCTTGAATTTCATTATAAGAGTTAACAAAATAAAAATGGATATATTGACTAATCACAGTATTTTTTAAGTTATATTTGTTATTACTTTCAGTGTAAATAACTTTTTTGTAATTTATAAGTTATAAAATATTTGTTGGTTACACGTGTACTAAAATGATTATATAATAACTTATCTTATATATTATAAGTATTGATCTATAATATTCTCTAAGTAAAAGAAGTCAGGTATAAAAAGGTATCATTTTTCTAATCATTTCTATTGGGTCTATCCATTGTTTGTAACTCTTATAAATAGAATTTTTATTCAAATCATTGAAATTTTAAAAGTAGTACTTAAAATGTTACATTTTAACTGTTTGATACAAATTAAAAATATGATTATAAAATGTTCCATGTTTTTCACACATTCAAAGTTATATTTCTCTTTTTGAAAAAAATGTTTATATTAAAATAAACTATGTTCAGAATAATTAATTTACGTTATATACTTTTTTTAAAGTTGTAATTTACGTTTGAATAATGCATTTCTTAACATGGCTGATATCTTATAATTGTAATTTTTTTTATTTCAATTAGTTCATTCGTATTAAATTAATAATGCGAAATTAAAACAAATGTATATGAAACAATCGAAACTACCCTGGATTATTATATTGAGATTACTGCATATTCAGAATTGAAGTAGGTCATATCCGATCAAAATTCGAAATAGTTTCTTGAACAGTTAAAACTTAAAACATTTACTTAGAAATTATTAATTTACTTTTTAATTATTTAAACTTTTTTATGTTTATTTAAATTTACTTCCTTAATAACAAGATAATAAGATTTGAACAAACATGAACCTTTTGTGTTGACTTGTACATTGTACTTTTCTTTAATATAGAGAGTGTTTAACTAAAATTTATTAGAAAAGTTGTAATTACGGTAATTATTTTTCGCTTCGTAGATGTTGTGTATTTTTTTCAAATTTTTTCAAATCACTACATGAATTATTTAACATACACAATATTATTTACATTTTTATTACATGTAATAAGATATAAATAGACAATAAAATGATATTAGTATATAAATAAAATTTTATTGCCTTTTTTAAATTTTGGCTTTATTGAAGAAGGTCAAATAGCTATGCCAGAAATATATACGATTAAATATTACGACAAATATAAATAAAATGTTATAGATGAAACATAAGAATGTAAGCCTGAAAATTACATTGTACTTTATTTAATTATTCGCGAACATTCATTTTTTAACATGTTTTTAAACATAAAGCGTCTTTAATAGAAAGCATGTCTATTTGCTGCATAAAGTTTGCCTTTGTAACTCAGAAACCACATTTACAAGCCTTTGAACCACAATCTAATTCTAGAATACAATCACTAAATAGCCTAGCTCAAAACTGGAGAATCCAAACTGGTTCTGGGAAACCATCTAATCAGGAGCCTCTCAAAAATTCGTCGATTTAATCCGTCAGAAAATAGTCACTCTACCAATAAGCATCGGCATCCGAAAAGTAGAACGGTTAAAAGTACTTAATGCGATTGGCCGGGTCTGGATAAAAGCGACGGATTGACAACGCAAGAAAAGTGAAATCTGTCGCGTAGAAAGGTCAAGAGCGCGCGCTAGGGACCTCATTATCATATCCACGAACGAAACATCGTCGCGGTGTTCATCGTCCTAGAGAGGGTGACGAAACGACATCGTTATTTCGGCTTAGCGACAGTTTTGCCTCTGCCAAGTGGATGGGATATTGATCGAAGTTCCGGGACTGCGGGGATACGGTTGTAGGCAGGTACCAATGTGCGCATGCCGCATCAAGCTACAGCAATACTCCATCTCGCTCTTTCTTCAATTCTCCGACCTTCTTTGCCGTAGTGCACACTTTGCATTCGAAAGTGGCGTGCTCCGCGATTTCTTTTTCTCATACAAATTCTGTCCTTTCTTCATCGCGCCCAGCCATTATTATCGCACTTATTATTAATTTTCTTTTCCAACACTTTGTCCCTCTTCGCTTTCGCGTTGTCTCTTTGACGAGAAGAGCCATCTGGAGCTCATCTTTCTTTCCAGCTCTTTCCTTCTGTACACACGTCGCTGGCTCCTTTTATTTTTCTTCGCGTTTCTCCTTTTCTTATTCTTACATCGTTGCAACCTCTCCTTTCCAAGCGGAGATTATGGTTCTTGTCTTGTATTGGGGGAATCATTGAGATGGCGAGATGTCAGGGTGACATTACGGGTGTCGTTTATGGCTCACTTCAGTGGTATTACAAAAGTGCCATTAACACGAAGAAAACGTTGCTTTTTATTTTAAATGACAAATGTGTTTAGAGTATTCCGTCGACGAAAATTAATTTTTGTATTACAATCTCATGAGATACGATATTTCGTTTTTGAATTATGTTTCAAATGTAATGTGATATTCATAATTTATATACGACTTTATTTGATGGTTTTGAAGATAATTTATCGGTTTTGATATTTCGTATTAAATCTCGCATTGTAGTGTAGCACTAATATTTTTAATGTAAAGCAAAAGTAGTTGCAAGAATACGTGGAAGACTATGGAAATTGGAATTGTAGATTCTACATGCTCTATGCATGAAACGCAATAACAGTAAATTTTACACTGGGATTATATTGTAGGGATTAACAAAGTAATCGCTAGTATATCATGCAGTCTTATACTCATTTTAACAATATTGAAAAAATGGATTAAAATTTCTATAACGTTCGGAAATGATTTACTTTCCAACAAATTTTAAATTCATCTTTTAACAAAATAAAAAGACAATGAACAAACATAATATATTACAAAATTATTACAATTTATTTTTAAAAACACGCATAAAACAAAAATTGTATTCAAGAAAATATAACGAACTTTTTTAGAACAATTACAGGATATTGCAATTAGTTGTTTGTATCTTTTGCTCCGACTCTTTTTTTATCCTATGCATATTTTTTTGAAGCTGTCCAAACACATTTTTGTAAGAAGATGCAACATTGTTTTTACGGATAATGATGGAAATTGACACTTTCATTTCGCTTCAACTAAGGTGCATTTTGCATTAACCTGAGCAGAACTGTTGAATATGAAACGAAATTGCGTTTAATTAAACATTATTCAAAAACACAAGAATTAATAATTTGCATATCAACTGCGCTACGCACCAATGTCTATTTATTCTTCAATTCAAGCAAAGCATCACTTTACTTCAGTCAGATGTTCTGTGCAAATATGTAGAATATTTCATATATCTTGAATAAGCATTTGTTTGTATTTGTGGTACAGGTAAAATGTGTGTATATATTAAATTATAACATCAATTACAAATGCAATAAATCAAATGGTTTCTTAAAAAAAATAAACATAAATTACAGGAAACTTTTATTTCTCTATTTAATAAACATATAATCCAATTTTTAATAAGATAATTAAAAAGCGTACTATAAAAAATATGAATATTAAAAATAAAACTTGCGCATCGAATTCGCATAAAAATGAAAGATCCCGTCTACATTTGTCCACAATTGACCCACGTTCTATTCGTACGTGACCTTTTATGATCTTCAACATTTTATACATCAATCATGTGATTGGTCAATATATGTTATACGTCGGATGAAACACATTCCATATATAAATTCTGCTTAAAAGAATCGTGAAATCATACTTGATCCATATATATGGAAATCATGTGGTGATTTTAATAAAAGCATAAAAAACGACGTAAATAATTGTCGACTGTGTATTGAGAATAAATTAAGATAGTAATTAAATTGATCTGTTCTACCGAAGACAAAACAATAGGGAGATGGGCAATGGATTTTGTTGATTTAACTGATTTACAGGACAGGGATTGCAGATATGGCTGCCGCAGTGGTTGGTTTCAGTATTGGTTTATCGTTAGTTCGGATTACTTTATGGAAATATCAGAAATGACAACAGTGATTTTTTATGCGGTTGATGGCACTTTATTCTGCACCGATGTAAAATATATTACAGTACAATTGTTAAATACAAATCGACAACGATTCATGACGAATCGCAGTAACATTTCACTTTGATTTACACCCAGAATCCAGCCGGTTGAGACATTCGGCAAATGAAAATATAATGTATGCTTTTTCATTTACCAAAATTGAGACATCAGATTGAATTAATTTTTATTCAAACTCGGTGATTAACATTAAGAATATTCGCGTTCCAAAGACCCTGCCTTGACCCACAACTGCGTCATTAACGATTTTGTTTCAAAGCAATGTAAGATGCAAATGCAAAAGGTTGATATTTTTAACGACTTAAACTTGTATCATATTATCAATATCCATTAAATGTCCCGAATAATGTTTCGCTTTGGAAAGTTGGCACAATTTACGATAACCATGTGGTTATTTTAATCGAAAGTTTGATTGAAATATGTTCGAACGAACTTTTAGTTTACCCAGCGAAATTTCATTGCTTCGGTCGACAAATGGTCGTTACTTTTTGATCACAGTTATGGAGTTTGGCAGTTTAAATTTTAGATCGGTTAAACAAGAGTTTGACCGGTCGTAAATTCGAACAAGCTTTAATGTTATGCGTTCACAAAACAAAATATTTATTATGCGCAAACATTTTCAAACAAAAAAAAAAAACTGCGGCAATGATAACTGTACGAAAACTTTAAATAATATATTTATGGGCAGCTCGAACGTAGTTATTTTTTAGACTTACATTTTGCGGAAAATTAAGATATTTTTAACAGAACCATTCTGCACGTCTCTTATATCACGGTCCTGCAGAATTAATGTTTCACAGGATTAGCTCTAACGTGTTACAGTTGGAATAAGATGAAACCGTATTTCAGAGTGGAATTTCTTTGTGTAACTATTTCAAAATGACAGTATTATTGTGGTATTCAATAAACTTGTATTGGAAAGGTACAATTTTTTTAATTTAAATTCAAAGCTGTTTTAACTGTTAAAAAACAAATTTAAACTACTTTTTACTATTTCTACTCATGATCGCTTGAAAATAATGAAAAAATCAATAGCGAATAAATTCTTAATTCATTGTAAAATATGGCCACATGTATCGTTGCATCGTTTCTAAACTATCTTGTGTAAAATGAAGTACGATACGTGAAGAAAAATGAAAATTTATGAAAGAGGAAACATTTAATGATTAATGTCGTGTGATAGAATATTTATCACCAAAGACGTCGTTAATCAGGTAATTACGTTAAAAAGTATTAAATAAATTGTTCAGTTATGAATTATTATTTATTAATCTCAAGCGTGAATAATAAAGTATTATTTCTAACGCTTAAATGATAATTGGAAATGGATATTTTGTTTTTAATAAAACGAAATATTTTAAATTATAGAGTTTTAGAAGATTTAAAAACGCGTGAATCTACCGTCATATCAAATCAAATCAAATTCAAACGGTACATGCAATAATTGTTCTTCTCAACGAAGTTCTTGCAATTGAATTGATTAGTCTCAAAATTTTGTATCCAAAATGTTATTCGAATTAACTGAAGCGATTAAGGGCTGACGAAGTGATTAAAATCAGTCTGTCAGCATTGTGTGCGTCAGAACAACTCAACGTTCCCGCAGACTCAGTTTTTCTACGCCCAACTTCGACAAATTAGTTCCACAGAGTCTGCCTCGGGGGAATTATTTCCAAGCTCCGAATCTAGCAACGAATTATTTGTACTGCAGTCTGGGTGTAAGTAAAAGCTGCAGTTGATTTTTCTTTCTACAATTCACACTTCTTCTCATTAGTACGGGATTCACTTTTCAGATCTTCATCTACTGTAATAGTCGATTTTTATTTCGATAAGAAGAAAATATTAATAAACAATCAAACGATATTCATTTCAATTTCTAAAACGTTCAATTTGAATACTACGTCGAAGTTTCGTGTCTTGTGGATTTTAAGAGAACAAAAATATTGAAAGAACGCAGCATTTAGGATAAATTGAGCTTTGCAATTTTTTTCAAATATTTACAGTAGAAACTTATAGTAACACGAAGTGTCGTTTTAAAATGAGTATTACAATATTATAATGTGTTTATCATAATTTTTACTTTCATTTTCGTAATTGAAACTCAGCAACATTAATAATTCAATAACATTTTTAATACATTCAATTAACTTTTGTTTATTTGTTTTTCGTACTTTTAGATACACATTAATCCTTCTGAAATAAGAGTCAAGATTGGATTAAAATAAACTAAAGATTATCTTTCGTTTTCTATTTCATAAATAATGCATTTATTGTACTGCAGGTCTGGGACTGGAATTAAATTATACAGAAGGATAGGGTCGGAATTGTGATAAAAAATTATTTAACATACCAATCTCTTGTCAAATGATTTAATGTACAATTTTATATTTCGAACAAACATAATTAAAAAAAAATGATTTTGTTGTAATCAGAGTTACTACACGATGAAAAATCGTTGGCAGAATAACAACTAAGGTTTTTTTTGTACTTTTCCTGCAAACTGAATTAAAATAGTCTTCAAACAACACTTCAGAATCTGTATTACGAACATTGGACTTAATTAATCTACGAAGATCATTTTATTTAGTAATTTCAACAACTCCAATGTCGCACTTTAGACAGTATGCACATTTCGATGCAATGTAAATTTACTTTTACACAAAATCGATAAAGTTACCTAGACGTAAATTTAAACTACATTGGTTTTAAATTAATTTTTGCAATGCTTATGTGTATTAAATCGAAAATAAAACGTCGATTTCAATAAAAAGAAAATAATTAAAAGAAACAAATTTAATGACTATTGCAATAATATAAACTGAACTCTGCATATATAATTCGTAAATATAATCCCATACATAAATTCTAAAAAAATGTCGTTCTGTATGTATGGCAATCAATAATTTATTTATACATTTTATATTTATGATCAAACAATTTATCTCGTATAATGTAAATATAACTAATATAAATAAGTTTTTTACGTAATTTATTTAAAAAAGCTGCACTTATATATACGATAATTTATATAATATTTAATTGCGTCAAATAATTGATTAATGTTATTTATAAAACAACAATGCTTAATTAACTGATCGTTCGTGGGGTTTTGTGATGTTATTGTGTCAACCGTTAATATCTTAATAGTGTTGATTTTTATAAGTCTGTGAAACGAAATGAGTCTTGTCACGATAGCATCGTATCAGACTTGCTCGTATGTGCATGTACGTTCACGTGTAACATCGGGTAGTGACGAAGTATTCAGAGGTGATGACCTCTAGACATGTGAAAAATATACCGAAATAGAATCGGCACATAGATCACTGAGCTTCGCTCTGTTCTATGCTTACGCGAAACAATCGGCATATTCATTTTCAAACCACGCTTTTCAGCATGACGTACCCTTAGCCTCGATACTTAACACATAACTGCTTTTTAAGAAAACAAAGAATTATGATGGCATTTTTTCATATTTCTAATGTACAAGAACATCTAAATAAAACATTATTTAGTGTCGTAAAAATGATCAAGAAAGTTTATGAAATAATACAAAATTATTCTACAAACATATATATAAATTGCAGTCATTTACACAGTTATATTAATGTAATATTTATAGATTTATTGGACATGCGTAGAAAAGAATATTAAAAGTATGCACTTATGAAATAAACAAATGAAACTGTGTCTTTTATCTAATATTTGTTTATTTTGTACGATTCTATATGATGGACATGTTTAAATATGTACAGTAGAACTATTAATATTAATGTAACATTTATTTAAAATATTATATAATATAAAGCTTACTGCAACTGTGTATCCTTTTATCAAGAAGAGTGAAAAATACGATATTTTTTATTATTTATAGGTTTACAGTTTCATTTTTTCACGAAGTATATTTTAAATTTTAAATGGTTTATTTACATTTTATTATACACATTTAAATACATGGTCAGTGTTATTACTTTTGCATCGTATTGTTCTAAATACTTTTAAAATTTAAATATTTTCATGCAACGTGCATATTTTTCTCATAAGACCGTGGTGCCAGTTCTGAGAGTATATCATGACCCTTTCATGTCGTAACATGGACACACTTTACATTGCAAAGTTGTGCATATGTGTTTAGAATTACCGACAGTTACTGCCGTTAAGTCGAAGCAGTATTGAAGTATATGTTTATACTTTGTGTAGTAAATTTCATTAAGAAAAGACGTATAGCTTGAGCAATACTTCCATATCCAGTACTTATACAATTGATATAAAAAACACGTTTGATTAAAATCACATTTTTTTATTATAATAATATTTAACGTCAGGTTTTATTCTATTAACAGTGTTATAAATTAACGACCGATTTTTCTGACGTACACTATTAATAAATTGAAACCTGACAATAAAAACTATTATAATATTAATATCAAAGAGACTCAGACTAGATTTAAAGTCTAACTCAAAAAGAGAGTTTCTACTCTGTAAAAACAAATCTTTCTTACAAGAAGTTTGATTCAATTTTATTATATAATAACTAGAAGACAACGAGAACTGTGTGTCTAAGAAAGTAATTTACCTAAGCATCTCTGATGGGTTTAATAGGTAAATTACAGAATGAAACGTCAACTCTTGGAATTATATATATTTTTTTATTTATTTTTATTTTAA
>JABFOX010003327.1:0-10439 GCA_022817665.1 Axea sp. ZL-2020
TAAATAGTGGTGCTTAATCATAAAAATAATAAAGCAGCATCAAAATACGAAATATAAATTATAGTTAAATTTAAAAAAAACTGTATGTTTGTTTTTCTATAATTAATTAAACATAAATTAGAACAAAGTATATATTTTAAATTACCAGTTAATGATAAAAAATTTTTGATTTTTCTGTTTTTTTTGTTTTTTATTTTTTTTTTTTTTTTTTTGTTTATCAAAAGCTGCTTTAAAAACAATGCAATTAATAATTTTAATTGTTATTTAATTAATTACACAATTTCCAGAATGGCTCAACTAATACAAGTATTGTGACAATTGTCCATTTATTAATTTTCGGTGATCATTTTGCTTTGAGAACGAATATACATTAATGAGTTATGGAAGCGTATATTTAATTTTTACATTATGTGCGTTATATTGTAAATGATGTATTTCATTAAGTAATAAACAGAATTGTCAGTGTTCATTATTCTGCAATGATATCAAGCAATTTTTGCTGAAAAATGAAAAAACTCGAAAATTTTTTCATTTCATTTTTTCTCCTGAAATGAAAAAAATGTTTATATCAATTGTAATGAGACAAATTCTTAGTTTCATTATTTTTTAGTAAAAATAAATTGATTTTTCAAAATAACAACAAAAAATGACAATTACACCTATTTTTTATTGCTATATTGAAAATTATATACTTTGGTGAATGGAATTATTAATTTTGTTATTATCCGTAATAGCTGGTTGTACTTTGATAAATATAAGTTAAAAAGTAGACATATTTTACACTTGTTGATCATCATGTTGAATCCGCCATATTGAAAATTGTCTGTTTCGACAAATACAAGCAAGAACTATCAATCCCAATATTTTGTTCAACTAAGACGATGTTTGTCAACTCGAACTCGCGTAATAATTAGGCAGAAATACCAAATATCTATAATTTTTGCATTTTTGATTATGATTATGATAATTGTTAATATTATTATTAAATGAATGATCGTTTATTAATCAAGCTGGCACTTTGAAATGACAAGCGTGATATACAAATTTACCAGAGAGAATGATTGTGAATATTACAAATATCCATCAGCAGAAAAATTGATTACTTTCAAAGAAAATAATATTTGTTATAATGCATTACATTATATACGTAATTTTTTCGATGAAAAATTATATCTCGTGAACTTTTGATAGGTATTAATGTATACTGTTTGTGTATCGACGTTTTGTTGTGCATAATGATGACCATTCATTCAAAATGTTGACTTTATTTACTGTATTTATACCACTGTCACAGAAATCAGACATTTTAAACAAACCACATTATGACATAACTTCGTTATTGTTATTATATATTTTTGACACATTTCAGCATTATATCATTTATGTACTGTATTGATACCTGTTGTTCTTATATCATGTATCTGAATGGCTGTATTACACATATATAATATATAATAGTTATATAAATTAATTAATTAAGTAATTTAAACAGAGCATACAATTTGCACGTACGAAGCGTATTTATACGTCTTTGTATTATCTCTATAGTTACATTGTATTTATATTCATTGATATATTTATCAAGACGAGATATTTCACATTTAGACCACTTTTCTAGTTATATTCATCATGACCATATGTGTGATGTATCTGAACGACTTGTTCTTGCATTGTCTCACGTTATACCAGTCTGTTATGAATTGAATTGAAACATGCAAAACTATACGGAGCTCGTCCTTTTGTGATATCTTACGATACTTGTCCAAATATTTACGTTCAAATCATACTTTTATAATTTTTTCAGGGTTTCATATGTTATAATACTATAAAAACAGATTATTTTAATTTAAAATTTAACAACAAAAATAACATGAATTGTGAGAACAAAAAAAAAACAACGACGGAAAATAATAAAGATTTAGAAAATGAATACTTGTGTGCTATGGCGCTTAACGAACGCCGAATCCGATAACTAAAACAACGTCATTGTCATTAAAGCACAGTGAGGGACTTTGACGTACAAATACAATTAATTATACCGCGGCAAACGCAATTACACGTTACAATCCAGATAAGCGGAAAATTGCAATTATTGACAGCTAAACACGAAAATTTCAGCAGACTATTTTTAATCCATACAAAGCCACCCAGTTTATTGAACAAATTCAAACTGCCTGCTGCTGATAAGTTTTTATAAAAGCGTTACAAACTGAAAAAAAAACGTTCCCATTTCATATTTTTTGTATTTCGTAATATCGCTGCAATTATTGTGCTTGTTATTGTCAAAATTAAAGTATAATCATTATTTTCCGTGTTTTCCAGTGAATGTATAATACATAACACATCTTTTCTGAGTTAAATTGTATCATTTTAATTCATAGTACTTTACTGTTCGCTTTCTTAAAATTAAAATAACATTATTTTTATAGCTTCACTATATTTTAAATATTTTACACCTGAGCCTTATAGACAAATGTATGCATTTCCATCAATAAAAAAACTATGAATAAACATTCCTCATCCCGTTTCAGCACGTACTTATAAACTATCGATTCTTCCACTACCGCGAGTCATGTTTACTCACTTATAAACAACGCCGGTAGTATCAAAGTAAGAACCAACGCACCGGTTAGACGAGGAAAACTGAAAAATTCGTCACAGAAAAAAAGTAACGTTCCTCAGAAACGGGGTACAGGGAAACTTAAGAAATGGTGTCAGTGCTACAGAATTGTCAGTCCTTCGGTTTCCAAACTCTTCACTATCCCGTTGAAAGTTGTGCTCGTCAGTTTTCTGAGGATGATTTTTCCGACGATTTTCCAGGAACGTTGTGCGATGCATTCACTTTTTCACATGCGTGACCGACTAAAAGCTCGGTCGATTTTGGAGAAAACGTGCGATTTTATCGCGACGACCCGTAATCTCTGATACGGAAAAAACTCCCGGGAAGTATTTTGCAATTTTTTATTTGCAAAGCACGCACCCGCACGTAGAATACGTTGTGTTGTATTGTAGATGAATGGCGATTGTTTCCGGTGAGCTACTGCTCGTCGCGGAATCGTCTACTGCACAGGCGTCGATCGATAGGGGTGAGAGAAGGGCGTTACGACGCCACTGATCCCGCTGGGTTGGGTTGTTCCGTGTTGGTTTTTTTTTGCTTTTAATTTTTTTTTCTTTTCACAGTTTTTTCTAACAGTTCCAAATTTTGATTCGTAAGAGCTTAAAAGTAGAACAGGCAGAGAGGGAGAAGCACAGATATTCCTAGTAGCAAGAAAAGGGGTGAAAAAACATATGGAAATATTGATTGTGGTCAAAACATGGAATATTGTAAGAAATATTATTAACGAATTTGGACATAAAAATGTACCATATATAAAAAACGGCATGCATGAATGTGTCATGTATGCGTAAATACAATTTATTTTTTGAACCATGTAAGTATTATCCCGTGTGAAAAGATTTACCATCGACCAGTGGACAACGGTTGCCAGGGGTCCAGAGACAATAGAATCATAGATTTTGCCATAGCAGCCACAGTTGGTTCCATAGAGACAAGACTTTGCTCTTTCGACAAAACTCTCAGTTTAACCATGGTGTGGCTAACATTGTGGTTATACGTCCAACACAGATGTAGTGCTCTCATACCTTCTTAGCTAAAAGACTGTTGCATCAAATGAAAGGGACATTTTACAAAACAAAGGAAGATGTATCGTATGAATTTGCATTCATGTTTGACTTTCATAATGATGAGTTATGTATCGAATGACAGAACGTTATTTCAAATGATGACATTCAAATGCATTGAACTGACTAAAATGGCCTCAAAAGCATTAAATGAAAATTAAAAATGTTATTCTCAACAATGCCTGTAGAAATAGATCTTAATTTCGATCACCATAAGGAAAAGTTTCTGAAATTAAAAAGCGTTTAAATACAGTGTTTTGTTATAATGATATCTTATATCGTAAATAAGAAATGTAATTAGAAGATAATCTCGGCTGATGCCGAAATGAATATGAATTTAATAACAGTAGGTGCATATTTTTAAATTACGAATCTGTTTAAAAAAATAAGCAATAATGAATAATAACTATAATACAGATTTTTTTTATAAATTTTACTTAAATTTCGTTCTGTATCAGATTTACATGAAGTATTGCTCAATTTGTGTAAACGTTTATATTTATACGTAAAGTATAAAAACGTTTAACAATCATATTTATATTTTACATAGAATTACAATACATGAAATAAATCCGAATTAATTCATCGGTAAAATGTAATCAAATTCAAGACACTTTTTTTTAAGTTTTATTCAAGAGTAGCGTACAAATTTGCATATTAGTTTTCTAAATGTTTTCAGGAATCAAGACAAAATTATGAGTAAAATGTCGCAAAGACATCATCATTTATTTTTGTTGACAAATATACATTTGTTCACAACTGGTATGTTGTAATCTAATAATTCATGATTGAATACAGGAGGATCTAAAGTACTGAACAAAAGTCCATTTTTTTCAGCTAAATTTAACTGCAAGCATCCAGTTTTGTTTTAAAAATAAACAAAAAACAATAATAAATAAATTAAAATGCTACTCAACGGTTTCCGTAAAACTAATAAAAGATGTTAATTAAACGTGAATATCTAATATGAATAATTTACTGGATGGTTCAATTAGGACACGGAAAAATCAGATGACATTTAATGGTATTTATGCAAGTGCAAATTAATTAAGGTAGATAGGACAATTTTCTTGAAAATAAACTTAATTATAAATGCTGCAGTTATACAAAAAATAACGATTTAATAATAAAATAATCATACAAATGTGTATATCAAAATGTATATTACGAATGTAATAAATTATAAAAAAATGTAAGATCTATTAATTAATTTCAAATTTTGCAGGTAAAGAATGATTCGTAGTTTGTTAATGTAGCAAATCGACTGTGGAACTGACATTATTAATTAAGAATTAACATATAATTTGTAAAATAGATGAAAAATAGAAATATGTTGAAAGTATAAAAAGCAAATTTCATGCTTCAATATATTTGTTATCGATAAAAATGCGATTGATAAATTGCAATGAAAAGTATTGTTATTTGAAATCCGAATAATCACGTTTCGTTGCACGTAAAATAATATTAACCTTTTTCAACGTATCCAGTGGACCAATCAATGCCTTTGTTCTCGTATTAGATAAAGTGCTCATTTTTACACTGCAACAAAAAATATGTTTATAATTCATAACTTATTTATTTCATTGAATTTCCACTGACAAGTGACACCACATAACTACAATTAGTAATTTTGAAAAGTCTACAGTGCTTAAACAAATACATTTTTTTTAAATTAAGACTCTTGAAGTAATGCTGTAAAAAGTAACGAGTTACTACTTTTAAAATAAATTTTCAATCATTTCTATATCAAAGTCATTAGGTTATTATATTAATAAATTATATTATCGATTTAAATTTATTTTCTTTAAACTGTTCGTTATAGTGGTAAAATTTGTCATTAAAAATTGAATCTAACATTCCAGCAAAATTATTATTATTTGAAGAGATCAAACAATACATCTTATAAAACAAAAATAAAAAAGTAAAAACGAAAGAAAAATATGTCATATTTTGTTTGTTTGTTCTAAGAGAAATGCTATTTTTAATAATCTGTAGGATAATCTCACTTATCCACATGAATTTCGTAACCAGAAATTTCGTTGACATTTGGCGGCAGTTTCCAGGAGACTAAAAAGTATTCTGAAATTGTCTCGGTTTTTAAATCGATAAGAGCTTGACTTCCTTCCTCATTTCTTTTACGTTCGTAAGATAGACTTAAATTCATCTGCGATTTTTCATTTTTTAGTTTTGCTAGCTGTAAAACATATATTATGTCTTGCAAATAATATAAAATAATAGTTTAGTGTTTAATTAATTTATGTTTGAGTTTTATTGAAAAATATTGTAAACTTTATTAATGTAGAAATGAAAGACTAACCTTGGCTAATTTTAAATAATTATATACACTATCGAAATTTATATATTTATTACTATAATTGGTAAGTGATAAAATAGCTGCAATATTTTTCAAAATCTGAGATTCTTTAATTTGTTTTTGAAGTTGAGATATGATGTCACGACTTGTATTTTGATTTAAAATGTTTTTTATATTTGTAACAAAATCTGAAAATAACATTATTAATTTATCAAGTACACACATAAATGAAAGCCGACAGAATGAAATTTAAACTGATTAAACAACGCAAAAAAATTTTCATTTATTCAAAGATTTATAATAATTGATATAAATTGATATTAGTAAACTTCAAAAATTACTTGAAACTAAGCTGTCTTGTACTTCAATATCATAACTGGCTGGCAAAAAACATTTTCTTTTCAACCTAAACACAAACATATATGTAGAAATTATAATAATACAAATACCACTAATACTATTATTACTACTAACTTTTATTTTGTTTGGGAAACTTTTAGTCCTATTACTCATATTATTATATTTATTAAATTTTAGCTTGATAAACGATTTATTACATTATTTATTGCATATACTTATGCAAGTAGTGTACACACACACAATAATACATATTTATTGTGTATACACACACAATAATACATATTTATTGTGTACACACACACACAATAATATATATTTATTTCTGTATACATATATACATTTGCTTATTTTTTTTTCTTTATGCAAAAGTATGATTTTCACAAAGAACAAATCAGACTAATACTCACTTTCTTATCTTTGATGGTCTAGGCATATTTTTATCTTCATATCCACATGAATTTATGTTCTGTTCTTTAAATTCCTTTAAATATATAACGATTATAAATTTAATAAAATAAAGTGCCAGTATATAGTCATATTTTTATTTATGATAATAAATTAACTATAAAATAATATATAAACACGTAACATTATTAAATTTCAATTAAAGGAATCAAATAATACTTTAACAATTTAATTATTCAATATCAAATAAATGCTGGATTTAAAAGAATTAACAAATAAATAAAGATCTAATAATTTTTTAAATTAAATTTAATTTAACGTTTTTTAAAAAATTACTTTTACTTAACTTACCTCAAATAAACATTTCGTAATTTGCATGAATATTTTTTTAAAAAATGCATTCATTTGAATTTTATTACGGTTATATAATTGTAGGGTACACAAAATACCTAAAAAATGATGAAATTAATGATATATTTTATACGATAATGAATTTGTTGCATTAATAAGGCGTGTATTTTGTTTACTCGATTATTTCTAAATAAAAAAATTAATAATAATCTAATTCTCCTTCAATAAGGATGCTATTTTAATCATGTTGTAATTATCGGTTGATAAATATAAATTCTGGAAGAACTGGGATAAATAACCTTCTTACTTGAAGAAATTAACACTGAAAAGTTTAAATTACCGGATGTCGAGTGAAAATTGCAGACTTACCATTGATCCAGAGTACAAACGAATGATTCAGCCAGCTTCCTATCTAAAATGCGAAATTAAAAGAAGGATATATATTAAATAAATAAATAAAAAATAACAAATTCAAAAAGACTTAATACAAGCAAATAACAATTAATCATATAAATTTAATATAACACAAAATTGACATAAAATGAATATTAATTTAAAGTAAGGATAATATTTTAAAATAACAAAACGAAAACTGAAATGTATTGCACTTTGAATAAAAGATGTTCGTAATTGAATTTTACCATGAAAAAGTATCTTGCTATAACAATCGCATATTGAATTAAAACTTTTGTTGTGATGCAGAGAAGTTGAATGAAAAAATACCCACATTTTTTCACATTGTTCTCAAAGATTTTATAGGGAAAAAGCATAGTTTGTAAAAACTGATTGAATTTTGATAAACGTAATGGAGTGTCAGTGTTGATGCCTTTCTCAACATTTCCATTATTTTGAATTTCAATACGCTTTTGTTTTTTTAAACCATTAAAAACCTTTTTTATTTTTGCATCTTTGTAATGAATTCTTCCAATCATTAATGACTAAAACAAAAATAAACTCTGTAGTAACTATAATATAATAACAACAACAACAACAACAACAACAATATAATAGTAATTGTTCATTTTATCTGTAAAAAATGATATTTCGATAATTAAAATAAAGACATCTGCTTTATTAGAATAAAAAGAAGGTAAATTTCAGACAACTAATGTTTTTGAATGATCAATAAATAATTTAACCATACCGTTGGTAATTGTTTCTCTTTGCATTTTATTCTGCATTCTGGTGTTTTCGAGGTTTTCCCATTTTTATCAGTCACACATTCACATGGGAAACATTTCGAGATTTTCTGTACTGAAGAACCAGGTATAATTTGTTCATATTTTTGTATTTTTGGCACCCACGAAAGTTCCAAATTGTGTGATATTTTGACTGTATCATTCACCGATTCGGGAATATAACAACCGCATTTACATTCCAAACTTTTCTCAGTGCAACCACAATTGCACTCATTTTCACAAGGGCTACACTGTAAAAAAAGAAGCACATTTAATGAGCAATTTGAATAGAAACACAATTATAACAAGATCTTACACTATGAAAAGGAAATCAAATTCTAAAAATATCAGAAGTTTCTTTTAATTTTAAATAATACATCATGACACTTTATGATTTCTCTAAAAATACGTTGTCACGAGTAATGAAGTTTTATTGTTTAATTCTCAGTTCTACACAACTCATCTACCACGAAAATTATAACTAGTCATGGGACTGTATTATGACAAGAATGTCGGATATATTAAATAAAATTACTACCACAGTTACTTATCTTAATAAAAAAATTGTACATTAAATTATTCATCGTGTTACATTATAAGAAAAATTGTCTGTGCTGCAGTTACATTCACAAATACAGTAATCCTCGTCTTCGTGAAAATGTTCTTTCTGTACTAGTAAATCTTTTGACGTGTACTTCTGAAAAATTCCAAAAACACACTTTACTCTATAAAACATCAATAATATTTACCAAATACAGGTATTTGAAGTAAACGTTAAATTCAACAAAAAATCATACAACGCTAGGTTAGACTAAAGACTAATTAGAAAATTAAATTCAAAACATCAAATCTGTGAAAGTACAGTAACATTTAGAAAATTAATTTCGAGTAAAAAATCACCGGAATTTTCAGCATCAAATCATTAGCATCTTCTTTCACTTTGTTGACGAAAACAGACTCGTTCATACTTTCAATTTCACCTTTTTTGCATTTCATTTGAAATATCGAACTGATTTTGAAAAGTCAACGAAATTCGTACTTATACAGCAACTTCATGTGACAGATTGACAGTGGACAATTTGTTATTTGATGTCAAAATAGTATTGTCAAAATTAGTAATGTCAAATCACATTATGTGTCAAATCTTGATCAAGAAAAAAAGATTGATTATTAGAAAAGTGTGCTACGAAACAGTACGAAAACAATTGTGTTTCATTAGAAAGACATCATGCCTGTCTGACTGAACGAGTGAGGTGGATACGCATGGAGTACGCATGCATTGCCGGTAGTCCTTGCTAATAAGCTTCGTTGTTCGTACTAGTCGTGCTAAAGAAAGGTCGTCAGTCGTGCAACAGGTTGATTAATCAGTATGAAAATTTAATGTTAAATTAAAAATATAATTATAATTGAAATAAATATTCAAGTGATAAATCTCGAACTGAGAGAATTGGTTTTCTATCGACAGGTCGAGACTCAACCTTGTGTCTTTGGGAGCAGTAATCACCTTGAATTATACACGATTGCTCTCAGCAATTTACTTTAAAAAAGTTACAATTATTAAAGACAGTAATCATTAATTTAATTACGCCCGATTGATTACAATTTTTTGAGAATAATCAAAATACAAATCTGTATTCATGCTAAGGTAAATGTTTCCTACAAACTATATACATGGTAACGTACAGTTAAAATATGTAATGTTTCAATTATATTTAAGTCATATATAAATCTAATATATGTCATGTAATCCATATACCCATCATGTATGTTTTATATGAAATATGTACAATGATAAATCAATAATTACTCTGAAATAGGAAATTAAAGAATCAAATTTTGTCGAAAAATATATTGTTGCTATGTTTTAATCTTCTGTTGATATTAATGAACAATGACAAGTTAATATTAGACCAAATGGACATTTCATAAACCTCTAACATTTCTACATGGACAATTATGATGTTTCACCACAATTTATAGAGTTTACAATAATTTATTATTGAAAATTATCTAAATCCATGAATGCTCTTCTCTTCTGATGTTTAACACTCACACAAAAATACATTGCTTAAATATTACCATTTATTTCTAAGTAGAAAAAATAATTTACTTAAGTTTTACTATGTATATAAATACTATACTCATAAATT
>JABFOX010003328.1:0-10436 GCA_022817665.1 Axea sp. ZL-2020
AACAATAGTCACGTGCTATAGAGGAACATAAGCTGTAAGAATTTGCGATTGATTTATATTTTGAAGTTAAGACAATCACCTATACCACTTTGGAATATGAGAAGGAATAATTGTTTTTGTGTGACATAGGTACAAGCGTAATATAAATATTATAGATTAATTTAATAAATTTTAAATTAAAGCAGTAAGATTTAGAAATATAAAATGAGTTTAATTATTCCTAATAAATTAAACTTTGTATTATATTTGTATATAACGTATCATTTTATTTTTGATATAAATTAAACTATATCGTTAAATTAATTTTCACTCCCAATGAACATTTTGAATTAATCAGTTTTTTATAATATATATTAAATGACTTTTGTATAAATGAAAGCTTAATATTATGAACTTCTAATCAAAGTATGTCAGTGATAGGTATACAAATGATAATACACGCGTATATGTGGTATGCATGCATCGTTGCATCTCAAAGTACACGGTTACATGAATTATATCATATCGAGACTAGTTGCATTGAACCCGATTTACCATGAAATGAGTTAACATGAGTTTGACATTTGTTGAATTTGAAAATCATGATCGTTGTGTGATTGACGAATTTAATTTATTCAACATTAATTGTATTAAATACAAATTAAAGCTAAAAATAATAATCTTTATAATTCAAATGACTAGTCTAAAATGATATTAAATATTATATATATTCATCGTTTTAATGAGACTGGTTTTTAAAGTTAGCATACTAGATTTATTAAATAAATAAAAATTCTATTTCAGTATAATGAAGATAATGTAGTTATAATTACATATAATTTGGTGTATATGCTTTAAATGTAATGTTACACAATCAAGTATAATGTTATATGTATTTATAGAGTAATATAACTAATTTCGTTTAAATATATTATAAGGAATACTACTTACGTCATTGTAATAAAATTGCATTTATACTCATGTTACATCTTCTACAAGGTAGACAAAATCGAAACTCAACTTAATTACTTCATTTCTTGCATATTTAATTCTATTATACTCCAGAAAGAACTTTATAGTTTCTGTTGTCGTAATTTAAGGTTTTCAAACCATGTGAAGGATGATTAATTAAATAGATATAGCAGATTTATTTTCAATAATTACATTGTAATAAGAAATGAGGAACTTTTCAATTTACGTTGTATATTTTTGAACAGTAACTGAAAAATACGTAGTATATTAATTTTGTGGAAAGTTACAGTGTTAAATGATAAAATTAAATCAGCTGTAAAGTAAAATGTATTACATTTGCGTGTTATCAAACTATAATATTATGTATCAAACTCAAATCGATTTACACGAATTCAAACTGAGATTCAAATAATAATAAATCATTTTCTATTGGAGGAAAAATAATCTACATCATTTGTTTTAACTCATTTGAAAATGATGTATGCTAAATTACTTTTAAGAAAAAAATTATGAACCATCGTTTATGTTACTAAATTATTCAAAATTGATTTTGCTTTACTGCCATTGCAAGTTCATTATTGTTCTGAAAATCATCCATCTCTTTAGGCAATAAAGCTGCAACCTCATGAATGCATACGACATCTTTAAGAAATTTCGAAAAATGTTCAATAAAACTGCTGGAAGAACTTTGGAAAAAGGAAACCTTTAATAAAATTTTAAATTCCTGTATGTTTTAAAGTGTTAATAGTAAAATGTTATAATTTTAAAAATATTATAATCATGACAATTCGTGAATTTTATGTGAAAAATGATTGAGATGTTATTAAGCAGACGTTCAAGTCGACTATTTAATATAATTGATGTTTAATGATTCAATACAGTATAGCTAACAAACTATGTAAATTTAATCCAAGTTAACTAATAATATGTATATATTCAATAACTATATCTATTAATTTATGTAAAAACGAGCAAATCAGTGATCATATTTAGTGTTAATGAGAACTGATACAAAATAATAATAATGAATAAATTCATATCTAAGTAAAAATTGTATCTGAAAAATAAATATTTTTAAATAAATATTCATTTTTTTGATATTTAGTTAATTGTAAATGAACGAACTAAATGAATGTAAAAGTATTCGTGCTTTAGATTTCGTTAAAAGGAACGTTATTACCTTTTTTTAATATAATTATAATGGTTTTACCATTTCGTGTGTTTAACATTTGTAATTTCAAAGTATTGAAAATTACACGTTAAGGAATTGCACACAATGACAAAAGATAAAAGAAACGAATGAAAAAGAATCAGATTTGCAGCTCAAAGAGATGTGACGACTCTTCGGTGATATTCTTTTCAGTCGTTCTTTTTGTGTTTGTTAGATAGGACTTTTTCTTCTTTTCGTCATGAACTTAGGTTCGCTGCAAGTATGCGGAAACCAGTTCTAGGTACTATTTGCATACATTCTCATTAAATTGAACAAGGTAGGATATAATTTGAATATCGCAAGTTACTCGTTGTTGATGAGACGTAATTCGAGCCGCACTCGGTGAACAATTCTAAGATGGGTATTCGCTACGAATCTTGATGAGGTGTTTCTTAGACAGACGAATACGTAGAGGAAAGCTTTATGATTAACTGTGCTGAAAGTTCATGATTTTATGTCAGTGTTTTTTTAACTTTTTCTTTAATAAAGTTTTTTTAAAGCATCTTATCGTAACACTTGGTATATAGGCGGAACGATAAATAACGTTTTTTTTTCATACAAAAACAAGAATTGCAATACAATGTATCACATCAAACCAGCATAAATTGTCAACATTGAATAAAAATGATTTATAATCTATATACCCGTGAACATTTTCACAAATAAATTCTAATTTATGAGTAACTCGCTTATGTAGATTTGTACATGATTTAATAATATTTTTGAATATCAAGAGATAAAATGTTATTATAAGAGTTTCATTTGTTATTATAAAAATGTTATTTTAAAAATTATACCATGAAGAATTTGGAATAAATTGCATTTATTTTTGTTATTATGTTTACATTATCACAGAGTAACGTGTAATTGAGAACAATGCGATTTTTGTAAAGAAAGATAGAAAAAATGATGCAAGATACTATGTCATAATATACGAAAGTTTGCAATTTCAAATACTATTATTTCACTCGTGCGAAATAAAAAATTTCGAAACGTGCTTTTTTGTAACTATGCTAAAAAGTTAATGTAAACGGTTCTCGTGGAACGAGCCACTTCAACTTTTCCCAATTCAGTGGACATTTTGGCAGACAGTATGTATATAGTCTCATTTACAAATTATGCAAACTGTATTCCTCAATAAGTCCTCTCTGTAAAGTATAGAGATGACTTGGAAATTTTTATCATAGATAAAAAATGTGGGTAAAAATGAAGAGTACGTGAAAGGTCGATCACGTCATTACCGGAAAGAAAGATGTGTTTGGATGTAGTGAAAAAAATTAATTTTGCCAATTTCATACCGTTGTTAAATTTAAGTAGATGTGTTGAATTATTTTGCCATTTCGATGAAATATGATAAAATTCGATGAAATTTTCATTAAAAATTTGTTTAAGGATGATGCGTAGGAAAGTCTGATATGTTAATTCATACCGATGGAAACTCAAAGGACGTATTAATTATGTTCATATTTTACGGTATAATTCAATACAATATCTAACTATTACTCCCATCTGCATCGTTCAATACACGATCTCATCCCATATCTTCTGTAGGTGATAAACCCAACCTTGAAACTCCCAGCAGTGCAACTCTCTCGATTGATCAGCTCCATTGCCTCTCTATTGTCTACTGGTTGTAAGTAATACAACCATAGCCGGCTATGTCGAATAATATTTGTATGAAAAGCGGATATCCAAAGGTAGCTTCACTGTAGATATATCTATATTTTCTTACATAGCAAGTCTAGCGAACCATATCCGGAATCGATAATGCTGATATATCTATTAATGATCTTTTTGTCTGAAGTTTATTTTCATCGTTCTTACAAACAATTTCATTATTTGAATACTTCGTCAATAATATCGGTATTTTATTATAGTTAATTGTATGAACTGATCTAGATAATGCATCTCAGAATTTGAATAAACTCTACTTTATATGTAAATCTAACGATTGTTTTGTAAGAAATAATTATGTTTCGCAAAACTACATTCTGAGATAATTTTATTCGTTGAAAAGATATCTGAAATAGTTCCCTATAATATCGATTACCTTTGATCTTGCGCAAAACTGTGTAATGTAATTAATAATAACAGAGAATGTGTAAGAGAACGTTGAGTAGTAAAATTGTTCACAGTGGCTATAGAGAAATAATTATGTAATTTTTATACGAGATTCTTAAAACTGTTGAGATTATAGGTATTCATGTTCGATTTCCTATAAAATAATCACAGTATTTTTAAGTGCATTGCAAATCTACTTTACTTTTTTTATTATAATATGACGTTTGGAACTCGGTAGTTCATTGTCTCGTGAACACAGGAATGCCATTCCTCCTGGTTTTACGCCAGTTATAATCAAAACATGAATATAAATCTTACTAAAAAAATAGTAAAATTTCAGATATTACAGTGATGCTATATTAAATATTAAAATTACTACAAATCAATTTTAAAATTATACATTATAATTTTATTTTCAATCAATCAAAAAAAAACAAATTTAGATTTAACAGTATATTTATTCTAATATTGTTACATAATTTTATAACTTTACGTATACAAATTTCAGTACAATATTTTCTCTTTAATGCAATTTTAACTTAATAGTATCTTTTAATTAAAAATAAATTTAACATGTTATTTCTAATTAAACTTACAAATTGGGTAACTAATAGTAACGCTGTACAATTATACATATATATATATATATGATTTGGATTTAATTCAAGTTTGATCTATTAATTATACATAGCAAAAATGCTTGATTAAATATTATATTTTAAGATAAAATATACAACATTAAAAAATTGCCAAAAAGTGTACTTGCATCTAATCTCTAACGGCACTTGAATAGCTTCAAAAAGAAAGTAGCAATATCGATTAAAACATTATACGGATAATGTACGGATATACTGATCAACCAAAAAATTAAAAAATATATTTATGACATTTTTATAAACGTATTTTCCATCGTTATTAAATGTTATAAATAAACATAATGACAGTAAAACTATAAAATAATAAAACATTAAAATAAGGCATTATTTCATAGTTATATACTTTTAAAATATCAGTGGAATTCGTCACAATGTAATACATAAAAAAATATTTGATTTCAAATAAACAATGATATATATAATTGTTCATATATAAGTGGTTCGTAAGCTATGCTAAAAAACTAATGAATATATTTTTTTTAAACGCATAACGAAAATATACATGTACAAAAAACATCAGTTTACGTGTATTTTATAACAATTTAACGAATAAATACAAATTTCTTAAAACTGAAGATGGTGAAAATAAGTTAAAGAGTGATATTTAATTTGCAAATGAGAATATTTGGAATATTTTTATATTTAAAAATTAAATTTTATTTAATAACAAATATTTTGATATTTTTAAATTAATATTTCAATATCAATTGAATTTGTAAATTTGAACGATTTTCTAAAAATTGACATTTTTGAAAAACAGTAGTTTTGAACTGAAATATAAAAATCGCGTATACTTTTCGAATTCCTTACTAACCACTCTAAAAGTAGTTCTGGATTCTCAATAGATAAATTATTCATATTCACTGAAACTTTTTAAAGGTAAGTCATCATGGAGAGAAATACTATGGTGATCGAACAATAATGATAATAGAAAAGCTAATCTTTTATTAAGTCAACGTAACATTTCTTTGCATGAAACTGTGTAAAAATGGATCCTTGTCTTTGCCACTTTGTTGTCAGTTCTTCACTCGTACCTGTTACTTTTTCCTCACTTCCTAACAAGACAAGTTGTGAAAATTGTGTGAAAAACTTGTCATATCTATTTTATTGAGATAAAGACAAAAAAACCAAACTGTGTTTATTCATATATTAGCCGATTGGATCATAGTTAAGAACATAATGTGCTCGATTAAACTTTTGTCTACATCATCAGTGATACTTTTCTGTTAAAAAAAATGGAAAAAATCTTATTAAAATTTGACACTTCGTGTCTTTTTTTTTTTTTTTTTTTTTGGCCATGCTATATATTTAATTCTTATGTAAGAAGTAAATTAGTGTATGCAAAATCAATTCTGTTTAAGTGATTTGAAATTATTCTTAACAGTGTACATTTTTTTCAATTAGTAAAAATAAAATTTTTGTATGTCATATTACAAAAATTTAATGATTTTTTAATCATCTTTATAATTAATTAGCAATACAATGTTTAATTTGTAAAAGCGTAATATCAAAATATTATATTTTTGTCTTTTGAACATTATTTTAGTTCTGTTTTCATATACAATCAATACCTGTTTCGGATTACAAAACATTAATCCTGTAAAACAAAATATAATTTATTAATATTTTAATAGTTTAATCTTGTACAAACAATTTATATAAGTATTACATGTAATCAGAACTTTGATAATAAATATTACAATTATCATGTAATTTTTCTTCGTGTCTGTAATTTTACATTTTATTTTATGCATATTTTGTATAAAGTATACGAAATATACTATTATAAAATTGTAATGGACGAAGAAGATGAAAATGATAATAAATCTAAAGTAATAACAGAAAAGTAGTATTACCAGAATTTTGTTATTAAATTACACGGTATTAGTATATATATGATTCTGAATTAAAATAAATAATTTCATATTATTTTTGAACTAAAGAGAAAAATGCATATTTGTCACATGAATATATTTTGTTATATTTTATTTTACTTTTGAAGTTAACCTCACGTACTTTTTTAATCTTTGATGTTTCATTCTTTAAAGCGATTACAATTTTTTCTTTTCTAATGTGACTATTACTAAGTCATTATATATTTTGATACATGTAAGTCCCTTTCTTTGGGTATAATTGTGAACATTGAATTATTATTTACAATGCTTAAATACATACATAAACATGTTTAAGACATTATGTTGAAAGATTTCATTAAAAATTGTTTAATAATTCTAATTAATATTAAAGTTATCGGAACTATATTCTAGTTGTTTTTCATTAAAAAGATATCGTTTACCCAAATGTTGGTAAAACATATCCGAATTGATTAAATATGCGTTACACTGAGTTAAATCAATAAATACTGCAATTGTTATATTTATTTTACTTTATTATTGCTTTTATTATTATCAATTAAGAATTAAGTATTTTGTTGCAGTTGAAATAATGAAATGTGATGTACACTGACACGAATTAACTGTACTCAGAAAATCTGTTTGCAATTACTTTGAAATACAAAATTCTCTCTTGTAATTAGAGTATTCTTATTACACATGTATCGTTTTTATTATAAAAATCTTATTCTTATTTTAACAAGATCTATATTACATAGTTAAATAATATTTTATTTTTTAAATCCTTATTAAAATTTTAGTGTTGTATTGATTTAATGTTAAACTGTGTTAAATTTTATATTAATCAAAGATTTTGTAACGTAATATAAATATAAATACTGGAATGTCAAGATATATCACAAACCATAAAAATCGATGTTAAAAATCGAGCACTGAATGTTTCAATTCGATAGATAAGTAACGTTTGAAGGAGATAGTTTATTTTAATTTTTTTTATCACGTGTCTGTTGTTCGACATTCATATATAATTTTGTCTATATACTGCCCATAATCACCAACTTAATATTGAAAATACAATTTTTGAAATATTAATTGAAATTTTCCTTTTGAGTAGATGCGAGATTCGTGAACGTTACACTACTTTACTGTCTGACACAATTAATGTTCTACTACTGTGTAATGTATAACCAAATGGAATGCAAAGAAATCTAAGATTTAGAATGAATTGTTTCAAACAGATGTTCAAAGTCATGTCAATGTCAAAGTTTCTTGAACAAACATGCACACGAGTTATTTTCGGAATCTTGGTTAGGGTGCGATCCAGATGAGACATTAGATGCGCGAAATTACACTGTGATTTCAAACAACAAGCGTTTAATCTTTCGTAGTGCTTCAGTGCGAATAGCAATCGAGTAGTATACAGAGAACTGGAAATAGATACGCTGAACTAATTTGCAGATGGAAGGGTAGCAGAATTGAATTTTACGTTCGAATAGAACGGATAATGTTCTTTCGCGGAGTGGTGAAAGGCAAATTTTAGACTAACCAGACATGTTATAGAACGCGGTAGACAAATTTCAATTCATTATATAATTTAACTTCTAAAAATTCCGAAGAATGTTTGATTACCTGTTAACTGTAATGAATTTCATATTTTATACTTTTAATTTTCTTAAAAATTATTCATTACAAGTGAAGGAGGTTTAGTTTAGTTAAGTTCGTTTTATTTTTCGGGATTTTGAAAAAAATAAGTTTAATCATTTTTACAGTTTCATTTTTTTGTTTTTAAAAAAATAAATAAACGAAGTAAATTCGTATTGTCAAAAATAACAGTATTTATTAAATTATTATAAATCACTATGAAGTAAAATATCGCAATAACATTGCAATCAAATACCAAAGAAAACTTGACATTAAAACTGAATCATTATCATATTGTAACTATACAAAACTTGTGATATTTTGTTTTGTATTGAAATAAAAATGAAATTTTTGTTCTAAACAAATTTGATCGATTCTTATTAACATTATAAAAAATGTTTATGAAAATAAAAATGTCTGTACCGTTGATTCTCTAAGATGCAACAGGGTACATAGTAGGGCATTATTAGATTAAGTGAAATATAATAAGCTTTTGATAATACTTAGAGGTTTTGCTTAAATATACACATTCCTTTAGAATTATAATTATATTTTGTTCATTAAGCACCATTTTATCGAATTTAGGAAATCAGCTCTGTGAGATCTTAAAAATATAAAGTTTTTTCTAACATATAATTAATGTAAAAGGTATTGTTATATTTTTGGAAATATGACAACACATTAGAAGTTCTATGAAAATATCGTGCCATATTTTAGTGATAGTTCTGCGGTCTGCCCTTAAAGTTACTAGATGTGCAATACTTTGGGAAACAGTATTTCACAGTTCATGTCCGATTTTTATTTTCTTAACATACTATGTTAGTGTTAGGATAGATGAAATGAAGAAGTGTGGAACAGAGCCTCTCCTCGTAGATTGAGTTTTACAATGAGGGATTATTTTAAATATAAAGCTTGTCTCTGCAGTACTAAAGTGGCGAGAAAGCAGAACATTTAAATAACGTATATATATATTGAATTTTGTGAATTTACGATAAGATTTTTATTAAAAATGTCCATCTAGATTAAGAGGGCATCTCATAGGATTTCACTGAAGTTTGCATACGATTTTAGACACAAAAGAGATAAACCTCGTGAGACTTTATTAAATGAATAAAAGTAACATTTTAATATTAAGGCGACATGCGCAATTGTTTCTCTAATGTTAACTTATATAGAAATACAGTACATTTGAAAATTCAAAAATGTATAAAATTAAATTCTATTGATGCTTAGTAAATTATTATAGTTAATTATATGTAATTGTGGAAGCAAGACTGTAATCCTAACTGTATTATTCAACTATTCTAACTAATCAAATCCTTACGGATAATACCATTATAATACTTCACTAATTTAATAAATTTTTTTGGGATAATTTAAAAACACAAGAATAGTCCTTGTTCTCATAATTACGTTGAAACAAAATAAAATTATGGTATAATTTTTTAACTGGTTTTATTTATTACGAATTACGTACTATAATGCGAAAAAATAATTTTTTGTTAATTATCAAGTTTAAATTACATTCTTTAGCTACAATTCGTAAATTTAATATTATATACCGGACCATTAAAATACAAATAATTTGATAAGATTTTAAACAATATTTATTTTTATAAAATATACATTATTTTCAATACATAATATTATTTAATCGTTATTTACAAAAACTTCATTTATTACTGTTATTTAATATAATTTTAATAAGTTTAATTGAAATTTAACATTGTAAGCATTTGCAAAAAACTTCTTATACAACTTTTAAATAGTCATGTACTTTAATTATAACATGTATTTTTAAGTATCAGTTTATTATTAATTATTTGTAACATATGGAATTAAGGATTTTTAAACAATTATTCAATACTACTAACAACCTTTAATCCCATACAAATATAAATTAATTTTTTATCCTATAAATTATTACACTTCTTTTATTTTTTAACACGAAGTAAAATAAATTTTTCTTGATTTGGTTTACTGCAAACACAAGGTAAATGTACTATCTATTACACTTTTAACAGCAAGTTTAGAGCATTGTTTATGGGATAAACTAACACCAAG
>JABFOX010003329.1:0-10436 GCA_022817665.1 Axea sp. ZL-2020
AGTCAAATAAGGTAAAAAATGTTAAAAATGTAATACACAAAATTTCAAAAAAATAATAAAATATAAAATTATCCTAATTATATAATTCTTATACAACAAAACATACAGGTATAAAAACTGTTATATATTGAGGATATATGGCTCTATGTTTTTAATAATTTACATTAGAATAACATCATACAATTTATGATGTATTTTATTAAATATATTAAAATAAAATAAAATAATATTAAAAGTATTTTATTAAAATGTAGTGTATTTAAATACATAAAATTAAAATAAATCAGAAAATAATTGTTTAATTAATGTTAGAGCATGACTATGATACAATGATACATAATATAAATATTAAAAAAATAATTTTTTATAACAAAATATTTTATTGAAAATTTCTGTTGAATTATATAATATATAAACAGTAAAATATATAATAACACACATCATTTAATAATCTTTGTTAATTTAAACTAAGCTTGATACCACGCAATAAACATTATTTTTAACTTTGAAAAGAAATATTTATTTCTTTTAATTCTTATAAAATCACTAAAATTAAACATTTTACAAGTATTTTTCATAATGCTAATATTTCCACAAATTTATTTAATATTTTAGTTTTATTTTCTCAAATCATTCATTAATAAGTTTAATTATATTTTTTAAGAAGTTTCTATTCACACGCAAAAATGCAATACATGGGATAAAAACACGAAAAATATAATACCTTGTTGTCAAGTCCGTTTGTGTTAGTTTTGTTAGATTTTTTTATGCTTAATGTAAAAGATTTTATTTAATGTATCATTATTAATTAATGCTCCATGACAAAGAAGCAAGAAATGTAATAAATTCTTTAAGTAACAATATGTATTGTATTTAAGACACACACATAATGAAATCCATTATAATTAAAACTTTAATGGAGAGATCTATCTTATTTGTATTATGCAAAATAAAGTCATTTGTAAAGAAAAATACTAAAAGATATTAGTTTTATTATTGTTTAATAACTTTATATTATAAAACTAACTAATTCATTAATAAAATAAATACATTACGAAACTTTTTAGTTTCATTAATTCTTGTAACTTATGACTTGTTACAGCTCACCCTTCAAAATGTCACTTTACCCTTCTTTAGAAGATATGAAAGTTGATCAGATGATGAAGGTAGGTTGTAGACCTTTAACCCCTTATCTTTTTCTGTCCTTCATTCATCAATAAATAGCTCCTAATCAATACTATTTATATATACACACAATATATTTATCTGCTTACAGGCACAATTGCAAGCAGAATCTCAATATGCAATTTCTGCAACATCAGCTCCTATACCTTCTGCTCCAAGTTTATCACCAACAGAATCTCAAAATGTATCAGGTAATCCATTGTATCCACAATTGGCCAACTACATCGGCTTGGAATTTGATGAAAATACAATTGCAAGGAATATGCCTGAATATGCAATTGCTGTGCGACCATCAGTGAGTTTTCAATAACTAAGTGCAACTTTAATTTTTAAACATTTAAATTACTCGTTAAATAATTTATAAACTAATATAAATTTTCAAATTAATGTTTTACAAAATTATATTAAATAATTTTATATAAATAATCGTGAAAAAATGTTGTTTAATAATTTTATAGGTTTCATTTATATTGATCATTTATTTCAATTATAACCTGTTAAAACAAAACACTAAACTTCTTATATTATTTGGTTGTTAAATTTGGTATTTTAATAAATATAAAATATGACTTCAATTAATTTTAAGTTCTACGAATTGTTTGAAACTTATGCATTTCAAACCTTTTTCCTTGCAAATTTGAGTATAAGTTAGAAGTTGTTAACTTTCCTAAAATGTTGCACATTTCTTTTAATTTTATTTGTAAAATATGTTATAATATAAAATGTATAAAATGATACATGAACCTCATTGTTATATATTTATTACTTAAAACTATTTAAAAATAAATAAGTAGTCAAACAAATACCTACATTTTTAACTGTAACTGTTGGGTTGGAGTTTAAATTTAATTAATGTCTTACGTAAATGAATTATATTTTGATTATTATTTACTTTGATGTAATTTCTTTTATATATGCATTAAGTAATTTATTTAACAAAATTATATGTGCATATAAAGACAAAATATACTAAATCAACACGTATTTTATTGTAGTTGGAATTAGCAAATCCTTCAGTAGAGTCGATGAATAATATGATCGCACCATTGTCTGGAAATTCAGTTGGATTACAAAGAGCTCAAATTACTCATTCTATTCGAGAGGTTTGTTCTATTAGTTTTAATTATATTTTAATGAATTATACTGTGTTATTTAAAATATATTATTAAATTAATATACTTTTTTCACAATAACTTTTTTTTCAAGATAACGTTGTGCAAGGATGGCAATGGAAAAGTTGGACTTAAAGTGCGTACATTTGATACCGGTGTATTCATTTGTCTTGTAACTAAAGGTTCTCCAGCTGCACTTGGTGGTGTAAGATTTGGAGATCAAATTTTGAGTATCAACAACGAATTAGTAGCTGGATATAATGCTGATCAAGTACATAACATTTTCAAAAATGCAGGGGTTAACGATATTAAAGTTGTCGTTAAAGACAGGTACATGTTTTATTTATCATATATTTTTATTATAGAAAATTAGTATTTTATTCAATTATTAAAATAGTTACTAAAAGGTGTATTTTATAAATCTAAATTCTGTGAATAACTGAATTGTGTTCAAGATTCTTGTTTTATTATACTACTTTAAAGATTTACTTTTTGAATACTTTGTACTGGTTAACTTGAAATATAATATTATAAATTAGATATTATAAATAATTTAAGAAATAATATTAAACACAGATACTACAAATTCATATTTTATCCCTCAAGATTAAGTCTTGTTAAATAAAATTTAATTACAAACATCTCTTTTTAAGCAGAATAATAAAATTTTATTTATATTTTATCTTCGTTTACAATATCAAAATATTTATAAAAATGTTATAGTGAATGGTAAATAATAACAAAATATTATGGTTGGTGTGTAATAGTGTCAAAAATCTAAATTTTAACTCTGATATGTAAATTATTTTGAAATATTTTAATAAGTCTTATAGTCAATAAAATAACTAAGAAAATATTATTTCTTAAATGTAACAATTGTTGCGTGAGAAAATATTAAATATGGAAGATATATTTACTACACTTTATTTTAAATGAAATAAAAATATATTTAATTATAAGTTTTATATATTTTCATAAAAATTACTTAAAATCATTTTATAATTGTTCAATTGCAGGCCATATGAACGGACAATTACATTACATAAAGATAGTTTAGGACATGTTGGATTTCAATTTAAAGAAGGAAAAATCATTGCCATTGTGAAAGATTCTTCTGCTGCGCGAAATGGTCTTGTGATTGGTCATCAAATTTTAGAAGTGAATGGAGTGGTAAGAAAGTTTACATTCTGTTTTTAATTGAGTTATAATTTATACTGTTTTAATAATTAATATATAATTAATAATACTATTATTAATATTAACTATTGTTATTATTTCAATATCATAATTTTCAGAATGTTGTTGGACTAAAAGACAAAGAAATTTCTAAGGAAATAGAAAACGGAGGAGACATTATCACATTGACAATAATGCCATCATTCATTTATGAACGTTTGATTAAAAAGTGCGTACTCTAAGAACTGAAACACAATTTTTACCTATTTTCAGTTACGTATTTTTTAAGTGTAGAATTAATATTATTTTAATAATATTTAATTTAAACTGATATTTAACTTTACCTATAAAATAATTAATTTAAACAGACGAAGTAAGGATTAATCCGTAATATTAATATAATAACATTATATAATAATATATTTAATAACATTGTATAATATCAGATTACGATAATTCAACTTGTACACTTGTTCTTTCTTTTTTCCATGAAGTGTACACGTCAGTGTTAAAAAAACAGGCATCTAATGAAATTGATAAGTTGGGCAATAGAAATGTTTAAATGAATTGAAAATAATGAAGAATTTAAAAAATAAACAATATTTTAATTATTTGTAATATATGGACATTTATTTATTTATTTATTTTATTTTTTTTTTTTTTAATAAATATTATATATGAATTAAATTTTAAAATTATTATAAAATTATATATTGAACTTCAAATTACATATTTTATTGTTGAATACCAGATCTAATATAAAATTTTAGGTAAATAATTCATCAAACTGTATAAAGTTATATAATTTTGTGACATAAAATATAATAAGTAATTGTTTACAATATTTTGTAACTATAATGAAAATGTTATTTTACAGTATGGCCCCAAGTTTACTCAAATTATCAATGGATCATTCCGTGGCAGTCTAAATCAATATGACCTGAGATTTTTACGAATGCTATTGAATTTGAAGTGTTTAGAAAATGAAGTTCATTAAAACAAACCAATACCATTATAATTACATAATTTTTTACATTAATAAAAATATCGATCATGTTTTATTGATTAAATGTAATGCATGGTTTATTAGTTCCTGTATTATATATATCACAATTCTATCATTTTCCAAACACTTCAGTTTATATAATAAACTATCGTGTAATATGAAAACAACAAGAATATCGACCAGAATAATAACGCGCACGAATTACGTGTTACTTCGAATTGAAACTTCAATTTCTCGAATTTAAATTTTATATGACATAGATTAACGCGCTATATATCGCTTATTATATTGCACAAGTTGGAAAATTAATTTTTCACGAAATATATATATATTGTTTCTAAAACAAAAAAGCTTTAATTTTATATATAATAAAAAAAGGGAAAATATGTATCAACTTGTGAAACAAAGTTATCCGTAGTGAAAAATGTATCTTATGTTAGCGATATGAATGGAAAGTAGATTATGGTCAATGTTTTTAATGACAAGCGTTTAAACAAATAATCTGTGTCACCCCACTAGTAATTTTTTCTAACATTTTTTTGTATTTTTGTTTATATTATTTATGTTCTTTCTTATTTAAAATAATTCGAAAAGAAAAAAATACATACACAGAAAAACTTGACAAAAGGTGCCTAAATCGAAACAAAATAACTTGAGTTTCGAACCATGTTAAATTAACGAAAACAGTTTCTGTCAGATAAAAATTATTGTTTACGCTATATGGAAATTGTAATTTATAATACGACTGTTAACATTTTTATGCATCGAATGTCACAGTAAATTTCTTCATTTTTGCAATGTATAAATTTGGATTATAAAAATAATAGTACCTTTTACTGTTAGATTTGTAAAAGTTCCCGTCTTCCAAAATGGCCAAAAATGTAGAAAAATGTTTAAAAATACAATGTAATATTGACGATAATGATGATGGTGATGATGATAAAGAAATAATTAACGTAAAACTACTTTGTAGTATTTATTTAAAAATTGACGAAAGATCTGAAAAATTGGCTGTGACAACATAATTTGACTGGAAAGATAAATTTGAATAATAGAGAAATGTTTCAGAACTTTTAGCAATTTTTAAATAATTGTTTATTTGAAGTAAGATTAAATGAAAATAATTCAAACAAATGTTTTATTATTGAATGAACTCAATTATTGCACAAATTACAAAAACCGTTACACAAATATTACTATCACAATGTTTTTGATAACAGTATGAAATAGGCGACAATTTATCTTTATTTAAACTTGTCCGAAGATATAATCACTTTACGTCAAAGTGATTGAATGTTAATGAAAGTACGAAAGTATATATGCATTATCTACTACAAATATAAATAAGTTATGACTATTCAGATGAATGCTGGAAGTTGAACAGTAATCACGAATGATTTGTATTTGTTAAATGATGTTAAGTTCTACGGACTAATTACGTTAATTATTTGTACTTTATACTATTAAATGTGCCACATTATGTATAAGTTATTATGTATTACAAATTATTGTACGAATTCTATGTATCTATTGTCATTATACGTTTATTAATAAAAATATAAAAAATTATTAATATATAACTATTTCGACATTTACCTTTTTTTCTTCAACAGAAGATTAAGCTTGTAAATTTTATCAAGAAATATTTAGTTTTAAGGACATTTTTTAATAAATGTATTTTTAATTACAAATTAAAATATATGAACTGATTTCAAAATAATATTTAGATTTTATGTTGTTTGTACATCATGTACTAATAATTATTTTGTATATTTAATAATTGTATAAAGTTAAGTGAAAAATATTCATGTAATATTATAAATAATATTATATTAATATTTTTAAAGTTTTGTTGGATGTGTATTATAATTTTTAAAAATTATATGATTTAATATATCATATTTTATTAGAACTAAATTTGACTTATGCAGTGTATTTGATCTGATTTGTTAAGAAAACTAATACGTTGATTGGACCGTTGGTTACACTGAAAAATGTTGTCATACAAAATATACACTCCGTTTTTTTATCTTCTGTTTTGTGCATATGTGAATGCCGATTTATTTCAAAATTTATTTAAAGGTATGTTTTATTACATTGCTTATAAAGATCTTTTAAATATTATAATTTAAATAATATTATTAATATTAATTCTAACCTCTAAACAAAATGTCAATTTATAAACACTAATTTCTATCTGTCAAAAGTGTCACTTTTTGTATTTAAAATAAATTCATCCTTATAAATTATTCCAATAAAAATCAATTACAGCTTATTTATAAAATAAACTTTAATTAAATTTTAAAATTCTACACAAATTATTATTAGAGTTAATAACTGGAAATAAAGTACATATGTGAAGATGACATTGATATTAAATTTGATATTTAAACAATCAATATGTAATTAGTCAATATTAAAAGAATACATGTATCTTAATTTATATATTTAATTAACAAATAAACTTAATTTAAATGCGTTTAGTTATTATGTGTATATTGTTGATAATACTTTTAACAATACATAATTATTACATATTTAAACACTTAAATTGCTTTATTTAAATGCATATTCAATCAGATAAATGTAAAAAATATTTAACTAATTTCTTTTTTCAAGATAATGCAGTGTAATAAATGTGTCGCAAAATGCTGTTAATAATTATTTTAATTTCATGCGCATCCTAACAATACCAGAATACAATAAAATTTATTTATAGCGATTAAATATTGGAACTAAATGTTATACCGTTTATAATTTTATATAATATATAAAATGGTATATTTTGTATTTAACAACTGATATTTCACTTGTATATAGCTATTGTCACTTAAATTTTTTTTATTAGGTAAAATATGTACTTATTCATACATCAATCATTTTTAAAACTACTGAATGAATAAATGTTTTATTATTTAAAGCACACTTTGTATATAATAACTTTTATATACATGTATATTATAAACATAATAACTTTTACCATTGTGTTATATCAATATTTATTATTAATTTTTGTTCTTAAATTTGTATTTGCGCACTATACACAGACAAAAGATTATTAAATATGTGAAATCTATATAAATTTTTACTAATAATTTGAATTTGCTGTTTGCTACTAAAAGTTAATATTTAATTTTTGCTCTGAGAATAACATGAAACATATCAGGAAGACTTTTCATTTGTTTAAATTTCATAATGAGGTTTCACCATGACACAATAAATGAACTCTTTTTGACCAAAACACTTTTTTAAGCTAATTATTGCAAAATACCCAACATTTAATATTTTTTATATTTAAAGGAAATTTCATTTGTTAAAATATTATTATTAAATAAATTATTATTATAGTTAAAGCTTTAAAATACTTTTATTTTTAAGTATAAATATTTAAAATTTTAAGTATAAATTTAAAATATATTTGGAGCAATGGAATAATTTTGTAATTTAATGTAACACTGTGACAGTTTTATATTATTTTTTGTTCGCGAAAATGTATTAATATATTAATTTATATTAATTTTAATATCATAAAAAAGAAAAATATAAAGATTTTAGATTGTTGGATTCTGATGCAGTTCAAACGATAAACAAAAAATTTCGAAGAGATGTAGAATCAGAAGCCTGGCAGGGTCGGTGGTTACCATCAAGACCTGGTGAACCAACTCCGCCACCAAAAATTCTTCCCGCTTTACAACGTAATAAAGAAAACAATTCAGGTGTGGATTCTTTTAATGTTCCAATGGGCTCTGAAGATCACTGTGATAATGGAAGGGTAACTATAATACATTTTCAATTTTATTTTGATTAATATCGCATATATTATATTTTATTATTCTTGCATAATGAGTAGTAAAGTCTATTTTTATCCTTAAACACAATAATTATTTTAGATGAATTTAACAGTTGATTGGGATAATTCACCAGAAAATTACACATGTTATAATAAAAAGATAACTCCGGAATATAATATCCATACTATTCAATATTGCGAACAAATTCCGAAAGCTTATGTGGTAAGAAATAATCAGTTTTAATATATTTTTATTGTACTTGCCGATTCTCAAAATATGTAATACTTTATTATTGTAGGCTATTCATAAATGTATGAGTGAAGTTATTAACTATGACGAAGATCTTCCTTTATAGTAAGTATATATTAATTAACATTGTTTAGTGACAGGGTTAATAAATAAAAATTAATGTATTAATATAAAAATGTTTCTTATAGTGGCACTCACAGACCAGTGTGGCCTATTTATGGTGAATATAAATTTCTTCCAAAACAACGATGGTTACATAGTTTAGAAGTAAATATTAAATCATTAATTTCGGAAAAAAATGTTTAAAGAAACACAAATTTCATAATTTATCTTACTATTTGTAGCATGGAGCAGTAGTAATGCTATACCATCCTTGTGCAAATCCACAGGAAGTTAAAACTCTGAAAAAAATTGTTACTAGTTGTCTTAGACGTCACGTTATTTCTCCTTATAATTTACTTGATGAAAAGAGAGTGAGTAACTATAACAAAATAAAAAAGTTAAATATATTAATTTCTAAATCAAAGTTTGTTAGTTTAAAGAACATTTTAATTTTAAATAAATAATACATGCTAACAATATGTTAAATTGTATTAAAACAAACTAAAAAAATATTTACTTTTGACATATTTTTATTGTACTTGATTTTGAAAATCAAAAGTTGATCTAACTAAATACTTATATTCCAGCCACTTGCATTATTAACATGGGGTTGTCGTTTAACGATGTCATATGTTCAGCCAAAGATTGTTGAGAAGTTTATAAAACAGAAAGCTCTACGAGGTTATGAGCAAATATCATTGGATGGTGATTATAATTTTGGGCTTCTCTCTAAAGCGAAAATAGTATCTGATCTTGACGACACAAATTTATGTCCTAACTCATAAGTGCATTTATATGCTAATCACAATAATTAAAAATCAATAGTGTTATAGTACATAATACAATGAAGTCTAAATGGAGTTTCGACATTTTTTATTTTCTAATTAATATAAGTGTATATTTAATAAAAAAACAAAAATACAAAAAAACAACAACAACAAAACGAAATTCTGGATTATTTATAGATTTTACTGTATTTTTAATAATCAATGTATGATATACCGTAGAAATTTAGTCATTTCTATGTCTTTGTTATTTGTTACATGTAATATATATCGTTTACCGAAATAGATCTGTTTTACAATTTAAATTATATATTGAGAAAAAAATATTTATTATAACTTTAACATAGTTTTTAATTAAAATAAAAATAAGAAATAAAAGAACATTAATTACTGTTTTTAAATATTGTTAGAAATATTATTTACATGAAGCGTGTTACCGATGTTACTGATATAAACAATTATTGTATTTATGTGTTCATTTATGATAATTTACATACCGCCTACAATTAAATTAAAAATAATACTCACATCTTAAAAGTTCAACAATTAAACGATAGTGATCATTTATACTAGTTTCTTAGTTGGTGTATTGCATTAAATGTATTGTATTATTAAATAATGCGGTATTTTTAGATATATAAATATTTCCTTGAGTACAATTATTAAATTATTTAAAATCATGATTTCAATTTATAACTCAATACACATGTAACTATTTATAATAATTTAATCGTGTTCATGCAAATATTTGTATAGTTTATTTAAATACAATTTTATTGTAAGTATTTTGAGTATAATAAATAAAATTCAACTTAATAAAGTATTTTATTATTCAATTATTTTGATTTAATATTATTATTGCAAAACATTAATACCGAGTAAACGGTTAGTATGGGGACAAAGTTATTTATTTTCATGAGTAAATTTTTATTTAACTAGTAACATTCTTAGCTCAGGTTGAAATACACCTAAATTAATTGAAATAAGATCAACATTAGCATAACATACATGTAAATAAGTTACAGTATAT